>PVNU02001773.1:0-21749 GCA_003013855.2 Liriodendron chinense | reverse complement strand
AGATAGCTGGTTGAATGGAGGACCATACCCCTAAATCCCAAGTCCAAACTCAGCCAAACTCACCCTTGTAAGCCCCATTCCATAGCCCAGATCAAGCCTGAACCCAGTCAACCCAGTCTTAAACATCAGCCTGAAAAACCCACCAGAAAAAAGCCAGTCAAAAAATCCTAAAAGTCAAATTCACTGAGTCAACCCGCTGAGTCAACCCGCTAAGTTAACCCGCTAAGTCAACCCGTCGAGTCAAAACACCGAGTCAACCCGTCGAGTCAAACCACCGAGTCGACTCACTGAGTCAACTCACTGAGTCGACCAGCGAGTCCAACAGTAGCCCCGAGGGAGCGACCGTACTCGCTGGAAACCAAGGAGAGGCGTACGGCGGCCCATAGCAGGCCGCCCGGAAAAATTACGAGAGTGCCACTCTCCGCTGCTATAAATACCCCCTCCCCTTCTCATTTCAACAATCCACTTCCCTCTCTTCAGCCCGAGTGCGATTCGAATCCTCTTTAGCCCATTCCTCCACCAAGGAGAGCCCGAGTGAGGAGAGTCTAGCCTGGTCCAGCCCAGCCTGACCACTGGTCCAAGCCTCCCAAGCCATCCAAGTCTTGATCCATCCACTCGAAGCCAATCCTTGCGACACCTCCGTCCACCCGGCTACTCTTTTCCAGCATCATCTCATTTGCATCTACCATAAGTGCAACATTTACTTTTCTTCCAACCCCCCTGCTTCACTGCAAGCACCTTGATTTGTCAAACACACTGCATATGTCTTAAATTAAGCACCTGTCAGTTCGACCGTATGCTCTGGGCTTGCCCGTTGTTGGAACCTGCCCATCAGAAACTCTTACTATTCAGACCTGCATTCATGCTTCACCATAAAGCACCTTGATTATTCAAACACACTGCATACGTCTACATTAAGCACCTGTCAGTTCGAGTCGTACACTCTGGGCTTGCCCGTTGTTGGAACCTGCCCCTCAGAACCTCTTTACTGTTCAGACCGCCATTCATGCATCATGTCCATCCATGAGAATATACGAGGATTTAAACCTAGACTTTCAAGTATTCGATCAATTCTGTGAAGTAGAGGACCGTACTCGGTACGGGCAGTGTGTGGGGTGCTTACACCTCTTCCCACCCTGTAACCGTGATCCCTTACCTTGAATCTATCGCCGCAGATCAACAGGAGTAATTTTAGAGGAAGGAATCTTCGGATTCCCTTCCTAACGTTTCTACGGGGTCCTACCCCGACTGTAGATTCGAAGTAACTGGCTAGTGGCGACTCTAGTCTTATATAAACTCATTAAAACATATCCAGCTTAACACGACAACTAAACGAAGCCCTCGAGAACGAGGCAAGCCAGTGGCACAAACGGCGATTTCACACTCACGCAACCTCTTCTTCTTCTTCTTCCGAAAGGAAAGGGAGAAGAACGTCGTCGTGTGGGAGCGCGAAAAATCGGCGAGGGTCCACAGAATGGCGACTCCGCTGGGGATTAGCTAGTCCCACTAGTCGTGATCCGACTTGAAAAACAGAATCCTTCCCGTACTTAAAAGCCACTAATCCTCATACAATCTCATCTGCATAGCATTTCTACCCAGAACAAAAAAAAAAAAAAAAATATAGAAGATCCCAAAACCAAAAAAAAATAGAAATCCCAAAACCCAAAAAGTGTAGAGTATAGTCCTCACCATTGCGCCTCCTCGGGCTCAACGTACGCGGAGACAACTTCCCTTCCGCAGCATAATCCGCACTCGAGCTCAACAAGCCATGTCCGACCACGAAGAAGAAACTCGTCTCTTCCCTGCTCTTGAGATGACCGAAGCGCAACCTCCAGCGCAATAGCCCATTGATAATACACCAATCATACAAGAATTGGCACAAGGAGTGAGAGCAATGCAAGAAATGCTCTTGCAATTCATGCAAGCACAAGCCACCGCAGCAGCCAACAATCAAGTTGGCCCAGTTCACCAGTCTCAGCAACCATGCTGGGTCCTCCCGGCCTCCAGTTCAAATCAAGCACAACCATCGGAGTCTGCCCAAGACTACCGACAGCAGCCATCTCAGCCCTTTGCTATGGGGCATCCTTCTCAATACCTTCCTGCAACAACGGGGCCATCTCAGAACATCCCAGTTGCAGGGACTTCCAGTCAGCTTCCAGTCAATCTTGCAAACAACAATCTCAGTAGATCTCAGCATGTCCCCGTCGATGGGACACCTTTTCAATTTCAGCACATCCCCGCAGATGGGATTTCAATTCAATTTCCAGCAACAGGGACAACACTGGCGAATGCCCACAATGGGGGGTCAGTGTCAAGCCCACATCAATCAGCGGACAGTGGCGAATACCCAACAAGGGGGTCACTTCCCAGCATCTCAGCCTCCTGCAAACAGGAGCACTTTTCAATTCCAGCACATCCCCGCCGATGGGATTTCAGTTAATTTCCAGCAATCTTCAATTCAGCAAAATCCAGTTAATTTCCAGCAATCTTCAATTCAGCAAAATCCAGTTAATTTCCAGCAAGTTCCAGTTCAACCTTCAGTACAGTCTCCAGTTCAGTTACAATCATTTCAAGCACAAGTTCATCAGAATCCAGTTCAGTCATCAAATCAATTTCAGCAACCCGCGGTTGCTTTTCAGCAAGCCCATAGGGTCGAAGACATCGACCACTATGCCGAAGAAGAACGTGCCCTACTCCAGGAGGCACCAGTCGCTCGAACAGATCACTCAGGACTGGATGAGTTGCGGGAGCAGTTCCAGATCTTGCAAAATCAGCTTCAGCGACAACAAGGAATTGATCTACCTTCGACCAAGTTCAGAGACTTGTGTCCTTTCCCAGATGCTCAGGTACCTCAAAACTTTGAGGTTCCAAAATTCAAAAGATACGATGGCAGCGGTTGTCCCACAGCACGTCTCAAGGCCTTCTGTGGAGAGCTGAGTGCAATCTCAGGAAATGAAGGGGCCCTCATTCGCTTGTTCAAAAAATCTCTGAAGGGCGATGCCCTAGATTGGTACACTTCATTGGACTGCCACCGTATCAGGACATGGGAACAGCTTTCCCAGGCTTTCGTCGACAGATTCGCGTACAATCTCAACATGGCACCCAGAAGAGCCAACCTCGCAGCTCTCAGGCAAAGGAGTGATGAAACACTATCAGCTTATGTGGGTCGTTGGCGGGCTATGGCAGCTCGAATACGAACGCCTATCGATGACGAAGAACAAATCTCCATGATTATTCATTCAACATATCCAGGCATATCCGGGTATCTCATCTCGCATCCATATGCGAATTCTCACAATTGATCCGTGCTGGAGAGCAAGTCGAAGCAGGAATCCGGGCCGGGACAATCTCCCCATGGCCTCATCAGGCCACTCCAGTCAAGAGGAACAGAGTGGAAGGAAGACCTATCGGGCATGGGAATGGAAACCGCAGTGGTTCTCCTCCCCTCCCAACAGAGGTAAACAACATCAATACCACTGCTCAAGGAAATCAACATGCTCCCCCACAGGGACGTCAACAGTATCAGCAGAATCAAGTTCAACATCAGCCTCAGCGGTATCAGCCACAACCAAATCCTCAGCCACAACCACCTCGACAACAGCAGCAGTTCAGAGGAAACGGCCAATACTAATACCAGAACAGGCAGAATTACAGGGAGTCCAGGAAGTTCACTCCACTCAGTCAACCACTTAGTCAAATCATGACTACGCTGGTACAAAAGCAGTTACTCACTCTGATGACACCTAGGCCTCCTCCTCATCCTTTGCCACCAAACTACCGAGAAAATGAGTATTGTGCCTATCATCAAGGATGTGGCCACGCCACTGATCGATGCTATACTTTGAAGAATGCTATACAAGACCTGATTGATGACCGCAAGATCGTCGTCTCGGTCCCTGGAATTTCTCCAGCAGCTTCCACCAACATCCTTCAGAATCCTCTGCCTCAGCATCCAACGAACCCCAGTTCGTCTCGTGGCCCCGCAGTCAATAGTATAGAAGAAGGGGACCATCTCGATCGCTTCTTCTCCCCCATCCAATCCATTCATACCTACACCTATGGGCCGACAAGTCCTCCTCCGATCATGCAAGGGGCAAGTCCCTTTCCTCCTCCGGTCCTCGAGCCAGTAGTACTAGAAGGAGCATTTCCATATGATGTGCCAGTTGTGCAAGGGGCATCTTACGGCCTTCATGTTGGGAACCAGTCGTCCTGGAAGGAGCACAATCATACATTGAGCCCACATACGAACCTGTCATCTTGCAAGGGGCAACTCAAGAACAATCCAATCCACAATGGAAGGATTATACTCATCAACAACAAGAACCCGTTGTATTGGAAGGAGCTCTTCCAGTCGAGCCAGTCGTATTGCAAGGGGCAAACCCCGGAGGCGTGTCAATCACACTACGGTAGCTGGGACGAACAGAGAAACCTCCTGCCATATCAAGAGGACCAGTATTCATTCCATGGGAGCCTCCTGCTCCAGGAACAATCAAGCCAGGACCACGACCTTATGTGGTCTATGAAGACAAGCCTCGATACTACCCCTTCAGCACAGGCAACAATGTAGTTCTCAAGGCAAAAGCTCCATACGAGGAAGATCTGGTACCCACACCAGCACCGTTGCAAGAACCGGTGGTCCTAGAAGGCAAAAGGGAGGAAAACTACAAAGAGGTTCCATGGCACTATCCAGAATGTGCGGAAGTGGGGAACATGAATCCCAATGGGCGTTGCATCCGAAGAGATAATCAGAACAGAGGAGATCCCAAAGGCGCTCTCTCAGGCCTCGGCAACAAAAATGAAGCCGCATACGATGTGGCAACTCAGCTCAAGTCAATCCCTGCTCAAATCTCAGTATGGGAGCTACTCTGCACATCTCGCATACACCGAGAAATGTTTGCCAAGACCTTGAATGATGCTCACGTCTCCTCTGATACGGCACCAGAGATGATAGCATTGATGATTGGACAACTCCTGGCTCCACGTGCCATCACCTTCACTGATAATGAATTGCCACCAGAAGGGCGCGATCATGGGCGATCCCTCAACATAGCCTTACGATACAAAGACCTTTGTGTCCCGCTGGTCCTTATCGATAATGGCTCAAGCTTAAATGTCTGCCCACTCAAGACTGCGGAACGTCTGGGAATCAGCCCTTCTTCATTTCGGCCCAGCACCATATGTGTCAGAGCATTCGACAACACCCGCCGATCGGTGGAAGGGGAGGTCGACATAGAGGTACAGATAGGTCCGGAAGTCTCCACCATCACATTCCAAATCCTGGATATATCAGCCTCTTTCAACATGTTACTTGGACGACCTTGGCTACACAAGGTTGGAGCTGTGCCGTCAACCCTGCATCAACGAGTGAAGTACATCTGTGGAAATCAAGTGATCTCTATCCACGCAGAGAAGGAGCTCATCATTCCTTCCAATGCTGCTGCCACTGAACCAGACATCCCGGTCATTGATATCCAGCACTCTGAAGAGGACATCCCGTTTCACAGTTTCGAATTCGAGACCGTGAACTCTATCGCTAATCCAGAACCGATAAGGGTGGACCGTGTCTTTTCACCGGTAGAGCGTCTGAGCCTCAAATACCGAATGAAGAATCATTTCAAGTCCAGAAAGGTACCACTGATATATAACCAACGCAAATGGGGACTCGGATACAGGGCAACCTTCATGGACAAAAGGAGGAAGAAATTTCGGTGCTCACCCATCCAATTCGTCAAGCCAGGAGAACCTTGCAAAGATCCAGGAGGGAATCAACCGACTGCACTACACAAAGGCCTCCCGATGAGCCTAGTTTGGGCCACATGGCCCCCCATTCGATGGGATCAGATTCTCGAACCATCTAAGCCTCCAGAAGAAGAAGGAAATGATGAAGACGAAGAAGGAAGACAAATACAGCAGCTTCAGGACCAGGTTACCCTGACACCAACTCCCAACCAGGGGCACAACCTGCCCACGTCAGCATCAATCAACCAGGGGCACAACCTGCCCACTTCAATCAGCCAGGGGCACAACCTGCCCACTTCAATTAGCAAGGGGCACAACTTGCCCATCTCAGCACCAATTATCAAGGGGCACGACTTGCCCATCTTTGCAGAATCAACATCATCAATCATCAGTCAGGGGCAGAAGTAGCCCATCCATTGGACCAAGAAAGGGAAGTGGCCGGCCCTAGATTGGTCTGATGTCCAGATTCCAAACTTGTGTCTAGCTGTAGAACCAGACGAACTGCAATGCGAGGTAAGTGACCCGGGAGAGACTGAGTATGACTCAGATCTCGAACCCGACCAGCAAGAAATCATGGTCATTGGGCCAGACTGTGATTCTTCGCCCGAATCATCAACCCCCACCTTTTCAGGGGAGGAAGTGTGGGGTCCTGAATGGTCATCCGTTCCCCTAACTTTTGAATCAGCCAACGAGCCGTCTGAGGGCTCTGGCTTCCAAAAAAAAATGCCTGTTTAAGCAGTGACCGAAACTTTGGAACAAGTTGGGCTCAATCATGGTCTGCAATGGCCGCTTGTTCAAGGTCCCGTGAATTTCGAAAATCCAAAAAAATCAAAAACTTTCAAAAGCCAAAAACATCTAGCATTTCAATTTCAGAAAAATCTCAAAAACCAAAAAACATTTCTTTTCCTGCATTCAATAGTGTGCCAAGTTCGTCTAAAGAGTCGCATGAGTTTGAAGTCGAATCATATGATTTCGACATCGAATTAGACTTCGAGCTCATGGGTCTGGACGAAGCTCGGGATGAGGAAGATGATGATCCAGCTCCCGAACTAGAGGATCTCCTCAAAAAGTTCGAATCTAAAGCCAATGTTGTAGCCGATGATTTCGAGATAGTAAACTTGGGGACGCCTGAGATCCCTAGGGAAGTACGCATTGGAAAATCGTTGCCACCTGAGATGAAACAGAAAATGATAGAGTTCCTAGCTCCAAGATTGTCCAACTTCGCGTTCTCATATGAAGACATGCCGGGGCTCGATGAAGAGCTCGTTGTACACCATCTGCCAACCAAGGCAGATATGAAGCCAGTGAAGCAGAAACTTCGAAGAATGAAGCCAGAATGGGCTCTGAAAGTCCAAGATGAAGTCATCAAGCAGTACAACGCGGGATTCTTGGTAGTCTCCAACTACCCTGAATGGCTCGCCAACATCGTGCCAGTACCAAAGAAGGACGGCAAGGTTCGAATGTGCATCGACTTCCGAGATCTCAACAAAGCCAGTCCTAAAGATGACTTCCCTTTGCCACATATCGACACTCTGGTCGACAACACCGCTGGATACAAGATCTTCTCATTCATGGACGGGTTCTCAGGTTACAATTAGATCAAGATGGCCGTCGAAGATCGTGAGAAGACATCGTTCATCACTCCCTAGGGAACCTTCTGTTACAGGGTAATGCCGTTCGGTCTGAAGAATGCAGGAGCAACATATCAGCGAGCAATGACAGCATTATTTCACGACATGATGAACAAGGAGCTCGAAGTATATGTGGACGACATAATCGTCAAATCTCGCACAATTGAAGGACACTTTGAAGATCTGAAGAAGTTATTCAACAGATTAGAAAAGTACAAGCTCCGCCTCAACCCTCAGAAATGCGTCTTCGGTGCAATGGGAGGAAAGCTCCTCGGCTTTATGGTGAGCGAGGATGGCATCAGGGTCGACGAGACCAAAACCAGAGCAATCATCGAGATGCCCCCTCCTAGAACAGAGAAACAAATTCGTGGGTTCCTCGGCAGAATTCAATACATCAGTCGCTTCATTGCACAGTTCACACCTATTTGTGAGCCCATTTTCAAGCTCCTTCGGAAGAACGTTCCAAAAGAATGGAATGATGATTGCCAAGTCGCCTTCGATCGCATCAAGAAATATCTCATGAATCCTCCAGTCCTAGTGCCGCCCGCTCCCGGACGACCACTATTGTTATACATCTCAGTAGCAGCAGAAGCCATTGGCTGTGTCCTCGGCCAACACAATGAGACCGGGAAGAAGGAACAAGCAATATACTATTTAAGTCGAAAGTTCACCGACTATGAGACCAGGTATTCCCCGATCGAGAAGACTTGCCTCGCCCTAGTCTGGGCAACTCAGCGACTCTGTCAATACATGATTGCATTCCCTATTCTCCTCCTCGCTCACATGGATCCGCTCAAGTACCTGTTTGAGAAACCGGCACTCACTGGAAGGATAGCTAAATGGCAGCTACTCCTGTCTGAGTTCGACATCACCTATGTCACTCAGAAGGCAATCAAGGGACAGGCCCTCGCCGATCATCTTGCCGCCCACTCCCTCCTGGATTATCAACCGCTCAAGACATTCTTCCCTAATGAAGATCTCTTGCTCATTGAAGAAGAAGAAAAGAAGAAGAAAGGTGAGTGGACGTTATTCTTCGACGGCGCAGCAAACTCTAAAGGGAGTGGTATTGGAGCAATCCTCTACTCTCCAGATGACGTCCCTATTCCTATCTCAAGGCGCATAGCATTCGAGTGCACCAACAACATGGCAGAGTAAGAAGCATGCATCGCTGGCTTAAGGGAAGCCATAATCTTGGGCGTCAAGAAGCTACGAGTATTTGGAGACTCACAACTTATCATCAATCAGACCAATGGCGAATGGAAAACTAAGGACGAGAAGCTGATACCATATCATGTGTATCTTGACAATCTGATTGAAGAATTCAAGGAAATCACCTTCTCATACATGCCCAGAGCCAAGAACCAGTTTGCAGATGCTCTCGCCACACTTGCATCAATGCTCGAGATACCAAAAGGAGCTTCAGAATGGGAGCTCACAATTGAAGTTCAAGAAGAACCTGCTTTTTGCCTGCAAATAGAAGAAGCCGAAGCTGTCCCTGACAAACCCTGGTATGCCGACATCAAGCAATATCTCGAAACCCAGGAGTATCCAGAATCGGCAACAGCAACAGATCGCCGAACCATTCAGCGTTTGGCCAGCCAGTTCACCATCAGTGGCGAAGTTCTTTACAAGCGATCTTATAATCACATCCTCCTTCGATGCGTCGACGAAACAGAAGCTGCAAAGATCATGGAAGAAATACACGAAGGAATCTGTGGCCCACACATGAACGGGCACATGATGGCAAAGAAGATTTTACGACTCGGCTACTATTGGCTCACCATGGAGACAGACTGTTCCCAGCACGTCAGAAAATGCTTCAAGTGTCAGGAGCATGCGAATCAAATCCATGCCCCATCATCAGAGTTATACAACCTGACCACCCCCTGGCCCTTCTCCATGTGGGGACTCGACATCATCGGCAAGATCAGTCCCAAAGCATCAAATGGTCATGAGTACATACTTGTGGCAGTCGATTACTTCACCAAGTGGGTTGAGGCAGCCTCCTACACCACAATTGCAGCATCTCAGGTGATCAAATTCATGAAGAACAACATCATATGCCGGTATGGAATCCCCAATGCCATCATCAAAGATAATGGGACCCCTTTCGTCAACAAGAAGATGGATGACTTCCTCAGCAAATTCAAGATCCAACGTCATCGATCAAGCCCCTACCGTCCTCAGATGAATGGTGGGGTAGAAGCCGTAAACAAGACAATCGTCAGGATACTCAAGAAGATGGTCGTGACCTATCGAGATTGGTCAGATATGCTCCCATATGCACTTTGGGCCTATCGAACGTCTGTACGGTCTGCTACGGGCGTTACTCCTTTCGAGCTTACTTATGGAATGTAAGCAGTTCTACCAGTCGAAGTGGAAATACCATCACTACGGGTGTTATTAGAAAGCGGAATTGAAGAAGGAGAATGGCAACGGGCCAGATTCGATCAGTTGCAGCTAGCAGATGAAAAACGCATGCGTGCACTAAGTCATTCACAGTGCTATCAAAAAAGGATCGCTCGGGCTTACAACAAGAGAGTCCGAAAAAGAAGTTTCAAGGTAGGCGACATGGTTATGAAGAAGATTCTACCGTCGCACCTTCCGGACCCCAGAGGAAAGTTCAAACCCTCGTGGGACGGGCCACTGATCGTCAGAGAAGTACTTCCCGGAGGCGCCCTCAGACTCACCAGCATGAGAGGGGTGGATCTTCCTGAGCCAACCAACGCCGACAACTTGAAGATCTTTCACGGGTAAGTTATTCTGACCTTATCAAAGGTTACTTTAATAGAGCTGAAGTCAAGAGGTCGAAGCTAAGATCTCTGAGAAATCATTTCCGTCCACCAACAAGTGTTTCAAATAAGGGGATTCAAAAAGAGGAAAATACAAAAAAAAGGGGGGAATTCAAAAGGAAAAGACAAAAAAAGGAGAGAAAAAGAATATAAAAGAAAAAAAAAAAGAAGAGAAGAAAAGAGAAAGAAAAAAGGAAGCCAAAGCAAGGCACCCAAGAGAAAAAAAATCAGTCCAAGAAGAAACACATCCATCCATCCATCCACCTCAGAAGGGTCTTTAGCAAAGACCGACAGCTCTATTATCGTAACTCAGGATAAGGGCTGAAAGACTGCCATCGGCCGGCAATGACGGATTCCCGACCTCTAGCTGCCGCAGTTATCCAGAGATCCAGAAAAAAAAAAGAGAGAGAAAAAATGTGTGCCTAAACAAAGAGGGCGGAGTGAAAACCCGAAAGGGCGCTCCGAGTAAAAACAGTGGGCATACAGCGGACTTGGTGAAAACCTGAAAGGGCGCCAAGGGTAAAAACAGTATAGCTGCCAAGGGGCAGGCAAGATCAAACACCCGGGACGTGGTGAAAACCCGAAAGGGCGCCACGGGCAAAAATGACGGGAAAAGGCCGGCTGTGGTGAAAACTCGAAAGAGCGCTGCAGGCAAAAATGGCTCGAATGAAAAAAGAAAAAAGAAAAATAAAATAAAAGTGCAGGTACCAAGAAGTCAGACGATCCAGATCGGTTCAAGCAGTTACAGTTTAAGAACAAGAAGAAGTACAGTCAGGAGCGAAGAACTCTACAAATTCTGACAATCTCAAGAAGCAACAGTTTCCATTGCCTACACCTCTAGGGAACCAAAGGATCAAGCAAGTCAAATCTCGAGACATTGGTCAAAGCATTGGCTGAGCCCCAGTTCTGATTCCTATATCCCGACACAAAATCCGGACACACACTCACAAGACAACTCATGGCACAGTAGATTTTCAAACAGTTTTCTTTTCAATTAAATGCATCATATTTCTTTTACACATATCATATCATCTTTTTCAAAAAAAAATATACAAAAAAAAATGCATCATCATCAATCATATATGCAAAAAAGAATGTGCAGGTGGCCAACACAATCAATCTCTACCCTCCTCCTCGGCCACATCAGGTGAGTCCTCTGACTTATAATGAAGTAGTCTCGCTCTCAACCTACTCACCTCCATACGCAGGTAATGCACCTCGTCGCGCTCAAGGGTACGGATCGCTGTCTCCTTATCTGACAACCTCCGATCGGCAGCCAATCTCCTCGACATCATCTCACAATGATACCGAAGTGCGGAGATCTCAGACAGCAAATGGCCATGAGTGGCCAAAAGGAAGCCAGGATCGATAAACGGGCGCTCCTCAAAAGGTTCATATGAACCAGATGAAGAGCCAGCATCTCTAAGAATATCCTGCTCATCCTCATCAACAGTCTGGTGCCAACAAGGGATATGTCGATACAAAGACTGCTCAGCAACCCAATACTGATATGGGGCGGTCGCCATCGAAAAAGTCCGTAGCTCAAATCCCAACAAATCAGCTGTCAAATAACTCGCCCAAGAACAATCAATCCGGGTCCTAAAGTCAGAGGATCTGGATGGAAGTACTCAACGCCCGATACCCGTAAAAGCGAAAAGAGGAACATCCTGCTCGTAACCAAACTGCCGCAGGAATCGGATGGGATGGTAAGAAAAGTAAGATCGAAAGCCTACCAACATCAGAGGAAGGCGATGTG
This sequence comes from Liriodendron chinense, assembly GCA_003013855.2. Classification (NCBI taxonomy): domain Eukaryota; kingdom Viridiplantae; phylum Streptophyta; class Magnoliopsida; order Magnoliales; family Magnoliaceae; genus Liriodendron; species Liriodendron chinense. The sequence continues at coordinate 9,831 of PVNU02001773.1, read as the reverse complement.
CATCGCAAAGCACTGGAGGAAGTGAAAGCCAAGATGACTCCCAACAAACGTTCCAGTCACGAAGTTCAGCGAACATCCTGCGATATAAGGGCTCGCTCATCCTAGCTGTAGGCGGAAGGAACTCCATGATATAACGCATGATGTCAGAGCCCGGGATGCCAGGAAGAGGTACAGGAACGGTCAGAGAAAGACGCTCCCATAGCCAGACCTAATCACAAAAGAAGTTCAGCTAGAGCAAAACAAGTCCTGACAAAGTAAAAGGAAAAGGCGTAGGAGAAATACCTGAAGAAATGCACAGCAGCCGCGAATGACACGAGTGCGGCCCAAGGCGCAGTCGGTCAGCCCATCGAATAGCTCGGCCAAGATGAGAGAAATGATCCCCTGCCGACGGATAGCTCGGCTCATCACCTCAAAAAGCAAAGGAATCTGGGATCTGCGCCATCCCGAGAACAGCACCTCAGCAATCAAGCAAAACATCAGTGCGTTCCGAGCAAAGGTAGAGCCGGCCGTACTCTGAAGACCCGAAAAAAGATCATACAGCAGGTCCAAAGAGAACACTACAGCATCCTGGCCACCAGCTGCAGGCCAAACATGATAAGGGATCCCGAACCAGTTCTGCGGTGTAGCAGTCTTCGGCGACGTCTTCGGCGAAAAATATTGAGCATAATCCCAGGGTAGGCCTGTCAAGCGAGCAAGCTCCTCCAAAGAAGGTCCCATCTCCATATCGTTGAACGCGAACAAGTTCAACGAAGGGACCCAGTCAATCAAGGCAGCTCCAAGCATCCTCCAATCAATATCAACTCTGGCCATATGAATCAGACCGCCGAAGCCATAAGACTCCAAATCTCGAATCTCATAAACTGACAAGCTGTCAAGCCAAGCAAGCAGTCGTGGCGAGCAGGAAGAACGAGGAAGCAGCTGACAAGTCCTCACTGGTACCCCCCTCCAGCACAAAAGGCCCAGAAAATCAACGATGACTCATCAAGGATCGGAAGGTCAACGGGCGAAGAAGAAGGAAAAGCTGGAACCTCTGCAGACTCGACAGCCTCTGACCTGCCCCCAGTGATGGCTATGTCTGATATAGTCGCATCGCTGTCTGAAACTGTCATAATCTCAGCCGCATGAGAAGACTCGCCCACCTTATGAACAGAGTGCGCAAAGGACCGATGACCAGGGGAAGGACAATGCTCCCCATCAAAAGGACTATCAGTGAAGATCACACCGCACATCGTGACATCCTGGCTAATCTGACCGTCAAAGAATACATCTGAACCATCAAAAAGGGTCCCGGCAGCCCCGATCGAAGAATCAACGGTCAGATCTGGACCTGCGGCCCCCTCCAACAGGAAATCATGAATCCAAACATCATCCTGGCCGATCAAAGGGATCATCGAGGCATCTACACCGTCCATCATCAGGGGGACATCATCAATGACCACATCAAGTCCACCCAAGCAAGTATATCGCACATCTCGGCCCTCATCCAGAGCATCCAAACCGTCAAAGGTATCATCTGAACCATCCATCCCATCCAAGCATGAGATCAGCCCATCTATGTCCTTTGTGGTCCCATCACCACCATCCATCACATCATCCATGTGGCCCACATTCAAGGGATGCATAGCCTCACCTATGTCCCACCCCATCATCCTATCCATACCATTCATTCCTCCCATAATGAAGGTCCCATTCAAATCTGGAATTTTAGCATGGCTGCCATTAATGGGGCCATTCAAAACACCATCAACCACCATCCCTAACCCCTCATCAATGCCTCCATTCAATGCACCATCTACACCCTCCATTAAAGGAATCCCTCCACCATTAAAGCCCTCACCAAATGCTGGAGTGTGGGACCCACCAACCTCTCCCACTATGGCCCATAAATCATCATCTAAAGCTGCCCAAGAAAGGACAAAATGGGAAGAGGACAAAATGAAGAGAAAAGACAAGGGGAAAAGAAGATTCATGGCTGAATCGAATAACCCAGAACAGAGAATGTGGGGGACAGGAGAAGGGGACAGCAGAGGATGTCCGAACCAGAGCCAGCCCAGGCCGCTCAAGAGGCGAGCCTTGGGCGGCCTGCCCTGGGCCGCCCGTACGGACGCAGATTTCCTCTCTCCGCGGGATTGGCTCCAAGGTTCTTGGTAGGTGAGGCTGACAGTCCACGTCAGCAGATGGCGCTCCATGGGCCGCCCAAGGCTCCGGTCCACTCCAGATTTCGACTGAGATTGATCAAGATCATATAAAAGGTGTCCCACCGATCCAATCACGGAGCAATGCGGCCAAAACATGGCTGATCAGGCCAAAGAGAAGAAAAGGTGATCAAGTGGGGGCCACAAGCAATCCAAGCCGTTCAAAGACCAGATCATCATGATGTAAACCGTTGAAGGACCTACATGAACCATCAAACAACAAGATCAAAGGGGGTGATCATCAAAAGAAGGGCCAGAATCCAAGATCTAATCATCAAGTGGGCCCACAAAGCCAAATCAAGCGATCTGAGACGGTCAAGCCGTCATCCACACCATGAGAAGCCTTCTTAGCCTCACAATCATCAAAAGAGGTGCCCCAAAGTAAAGCCAAGATCGCAAGTGGGCCCACAGGGCTGAATCTATCAATCTGAACCATTCAAGGGCTAAATCATCGAGATCCAAACCATTGGAAGGCTTACACAAGTCAGAAAGCAGCAAGATCAAAGGCATGATCATCAAGAGAGAAGGCCGGAATCCAAGATCCGATCATCAAATGGCCCGCAGGGCCAAATCAAGCAATTCGGACCACTCAAATCACAGTCAGCCCCGTCAGAAGCCAAAAAAAGCAAGGTAAGTATGCCCAACCCCAAAAATTGGTCCGAAGACCTTAAACTACGTCGGGATCGACATCCCGAGAGATTTTTAATAAAAGTCGGTATCGGTCTTGATCGCTCGAATTAAGATTCGACGACACCGAGTACTTTCAAAAAAAAAAAAATGTCTTTCCTGTTTTGTGCAGTACTGGTCCGAAGACCTTAAACTACGTCGGGATCAAGATCCCGAGGGATTTTCAATAAAAACCGGATATTTTCGGATAGTTTGGATCGAAACAAGACCCGACGATCGAATAAAAACCGGATAGTTTGGATCGAATCAAGACCCGACGATCTCGGATATTTTCAGAAAACCAGAAAAATATATACATCACCTGTACATATTTTAGTCCGAAGACCTTAAACTACGTCGGGATCAACATCCCGAGGGATTTTAATAAAAACCAGCATCGATCCCAGTCTTTAAGACCAACATCGGATGATTTGGATCATTTCGAAAAATAAAAAATATATCACCAGCCCCTCTTTTAAAGTTTTTAGGTCCGAAGACCTTAAACTACGTCGGGATCAATATCCCGAGGGATTTTCAATAAAAGCCGGTATCGGTCTTGATCAAGATCCACTGACACCGGACATTTTCCAAAAACAAAAAAAAGTGTTTGCCCCCTTTTGTACAGTTTTTGGTCCGAAGACCTTAAACTACGTCGGGAACAAAAATCCCGAGAGATTTCCAATAAAAACCAGTGTCAATCCTGACCGTTCAAAATTGAGATTTATGACCTGGAACAGTTTTCGAAAAATCACAAAAAAGGAACGTATTTTAATCATGTACAGATTTTGGTCCGAAGACATTAAACTACACTGGGATTAATTTCTCGGGGGACCTTTTCTCACTTTCAACTAAAAACCGGCATCGGCCTCTACCGTTGGGATCAAGGTTTGATAACCCGGATCATTTCCAAAAATACCAAAAAGATTTCAAGCTTTCCATAAAACCAGTGTCATCTTCGATTACTTGAGTTGAACTCTGGAACCTTTTCAAAATACAAAAAAAATATAAAATAAAAAATAAAAAAATTTTGCCATCAATTTCAACTGCACAAATTCATCTCCAGTGGTCCGAAGACCTAAAACTACACTGGGATTAACCTCTCGGGGGCTTTCTTTCCTAATCTGTTCCCGGCATGGCTGACACTTGATCGTACGGGTGCCTGAAATCTTTTAAACAGGTAAGGGCTGTGGCGGGCAGAACTCCGCAATCCTGTTCGTGTTGAACGCACCATGATAGACAACCTTGATTTGGAAGTCGCTGTTGAATCTGACGGATGTTCCCTGTTCCTAAAACTCATGAAGGGGATTAAGGCTGTTGGGAGGTGGAGCGCACCCTCACGGAATTGTGAGCAACGTAAGACCCCAAACTGGATTGACTAAGGGAAATGTGAGGATGTGGCTCATCTTGTAGCCGAAGGAGTCCGTCGGACGATACGTGGTCTATGTGCATTGCACATGAGGAACATGCAACTTTGTGGGTGTGTTGACTAAAAACCCTCGAAATCTCCTCATCCGAAGATGTAAAACTATGGCACTTAACTGTGTGAGACTCGTCTTGCTCGCTGACGTAAAATGGATCGGGTACCTTACCAGCAGTAGAAGCTGGAAGTGGATGAAAATTCCATACTTTTCCCTGCATTTCATAAAAATCACAAAAATACAAAAACATTGCAAAATCACCTTTTCAAAAATCACAAAAAATATTTCCCTTGCTTTCAACAAAATATTTTCAAAAATCACAAAAATATTTCCTTTGCTTTCAAATCAAAATATTCTAAAAAATCACCAAAAATATTTCCTTTGCTTTCAAATCAAAATATTCTCAAAAATCACAAAAAATATTTCCCTTGCTTTCAATCAAAATATTCTCAAAAATCACAAAAAATATTTCTCTTGCTTTCATCAAAAATATTTCGAAAATCACAAAAAATATTTCCTGTGTTTTCAATAAACCGATCTCTATCCTGACCACTCAGTTGAAGACTCGGACCACATATTTACAAAAAATCACAAAAATTAGTATCCCCAGCACTACAACTCAGGAGTCTTGAACTCCGCTCACTTCACAGTATGGGATGACGGATCCAATCGCCCGCAAATTGGAATCTTGACCAAAACGGGCAACCAAACACCATCTCAATCCCATGTATGCCCAGAAGAACATCTTGAAGTCGAATGATATCCTCATACATTCTCATTAGCAAAGAAACAGCATCTTGGGACGATGGACTGTTGAACCTCCAATTTATACATTGCATTGCCCATTACATGACATGGTTTGCATGATTTTCATGATTTAAAGGCCCATCTAACACATGTTTTGTGATTATAGGAATGAGAGCGGACTTTACTCAATTAGAGACCAAAAAGGGGCCATTTGGAGCCTTTGATGAAGGCCCAAGGTGGACCAAAGAAAGAAGGAAGCAAAGAAAGAAGAAAATAGAAGAAAGAAAGGAAGAAAACAAGAAGAAAAAGAGACCGACCGGTCTTGACCGGTCGGCCATGCTTGCTGGAGTAATGCCAAAGAGGGCCTGACCGGTCATGACCGGTCGGCCAGCCCTGTCCGACCGGTCGTGACCGGTCGGCCATGCAAGTTTCATATTCCAGATTCTAAAACAGCAATGTACTCCCGCACCTGATTTTTCGGACCAGTTTTCTGAAGCCATCTTGATGATATTTGGAAATCCAACACATCCATGTCGAAGAGGAGCTCGACGCCGAACTAACCCAAGTGGTTTCGTGTCGATCGGAGCTACGGATTGACCGTGGTGGCCAAAACAATACGAACTGTCCAGAAAGTTCCAGATTTCGCTGTTCAACTCTGGGCCGGTCCAGAGGACTCATCATTGATGATATGAAGAATCTACTTTGACCATCTTTTAGAACACATCCATATATGAATAACCACAAAAGTTTCAGATCAAAAGGATGTGTGGTTTGATCGTACCGGTTGAAGAAAGATGGACCATCCAGAAAGCTCCAACTGCGCAGAGTTTATAAAAGCCCTAATTGTTCTAATTTTCGGACCATATTCTGGCGTTTTTTTGGACAATCTAATCCATCCATCATGTAGAGGAGGAAGTTTTCTACCAATGTTCAAAATTTGAGATCAATCCGACCTCTGTACACTCCGGGGCGTTGAAAGCAAGATGACTGGTTCTGAAGGTACCCAAAGTGCGCGATTTTGAGAGGCGGTCGGTGATGTGATTGGTGGGCCCATTCAGAGGATAATCTTGGAAATCTAAATCATCTATTTGGAAGATCACATTACAAGGAAGCCACAAACCAAATTTGAAGGCAATCCGACCATTGGTTAAGCCGTACCAAGCGAAACAAATTCTGCTATGTTGCTGTACTATTGTTGCACTATAAAAGGAGGTGCTCTCTTCTATTCCAAATCAACCAAGGACGTGGGAAGCAAGGAGTTCAAGTCCCAGGAGGCTACCTAGCCTCCTACAGCTAGTTTTTCTTCCTTTTCTTAGTTCTAGTTCTAGTTTTAATATGCTTTTCCTTAGCTAACCTCTTAGCTAGAGCTAGAGGTGAAATTTGTAGTTGGTTCCAATGCTTTAATTCTTTTATTTCAAGTACCCTTTTCTTAATTTTGGATTTTGAAGTTCTAGTTTGAATAAAGTTTGGATTTTTAGATGAATTATGAGAGTTTGTGTGCTCCGGACATGAGTTCCTTGCAATTCTCTGAAATTACCATGATTGGGTTATTTGAATTTGAATTGTAGTAACCCTTGAGCATGCCATAGTCCATAGGCATGGCTGTTACTCCGAAGGCTACAAGTTCAAGTTCTATGTGCTTCATTAGAACTAGAAATCTGATTTCCAGATTTAAGTGGGATTGTTATGCTTGAATGTTATATCTTCCAATTAGATGAGAGATAGGACTTTGATTCTAATTGTGTTGTACTTGGATGAATGGATTGGCATTGGACTACTACAAGTGGATCCTTGATGCTCTAGTTCTTCTTAATTTCAGATTTTCCTATTTCATGTGAAAAACTACTTTCTTAAACTTCTTAGATTCTAGTTATTGGAGTAGTTGAAATTTTTTACTTCTTTCCCTGTGGATCGACCTCGGTCTTACCGAGATTTATTACTACATCGCAGCCTTACACTTGAGGCGAGCGAACATGGACCTGATCGACCACGGGTTGGGATCTTGACCAACCCGCTGTCCAAACCTCCATATCAAAAAGAAAATCCCCAGGGGACACAACCCTGCAAACAATAAGCTCAAAGTTCTCTGCACCCACAGTAAAAGCAAAATCATCAAACGAGAAGAGAATGAACCAAGCCATGCATTCATCATGCATCTCCATGCATCAGCATCCATTGCATCCATCATCATGTTTACCTGCTTTCAAAATAAAAGTCGGTTAGCCAAAAGCCCCACAGGCATCCCTAGTGGAGGCGCATGCAAACCAGATTTCCATTCAAAAGAAAAAAAAATTCTATTTGCAAATAAAAACCCCACGGAGTATCCACTCCCCAGAGTGGGTGCCTTTTAAAAAATCCAAAAATATTTTCCCAGTAGAGCGTTCTGCCTCCAAAACACCAGGAGATCTTCCATATCTCTGGGTAGGAGCCAATGCAAAAATCAAATAAGATCTGATATCTCGCGGTTTCCCAGAGACCATCGGATCCAATGCACTCAAAGTACGGTCGAACTGAACTCAAGTGTCAGTGCGGTCGTACCACATGCCAAGATACAAAAAAGATGAAAGCCAAAAAGCTCGGTCACAGAAACCATTTGAACAGGTGGAAACGATGAATTGTAACCCAAGTATCAAAATCAGCAGATTGGGTGGAAAGAGTTCACCCGCACATACCTAGGCGTGGATGCCTGAAGTACCTTGACTGAGTCCAAGTCGGCATAGTAGAATCCCGTAAGACTATCTGACGCAGGGCGTCTAACCACTTTGACAGTCAAGCGAAACAAGTACTCCTGGAGTGATCTGGGGAAAACATTCAAACATCACACAAACAGTCTCAGGGTCAGCAACCTCGTAAGACTACGGACGCAGAGGCTCTGCCGTACCTTTCCGATGTTAGTACCGATCGGGAATGGAAGGGTTGCGATTGGGTACCCAGGTTGCAGCGCATGCAGGGACAATTGCAACGTTTCTCCAAACTCTCGCGGTATATGTGCGAGTTATCAACTCCCAGACAATCAACTGACTCAGATACAAAGGATAACAAAGATTCCCCAGACCACAATCAAGGAAATAATGAATTGCAAACCAAGCATCGAAGCCAGCAGATCGGGTGGAAACAAGCCCACCCGCACATACTAGGCGTGGATGCCTGAAGTACCTTGACTGAGTCAAGTCGGCGTAGTAGAATCCAGATAGTAGACTATCTGACGCAGGGCGTCTAACCACTTTGACAGTCAAGCGAACAAGTACTCCTGGAGTGATCTGGGAAAACATCAAACATCACACAATCAGTCTCAGGTCAGCATCCTCGTAAGACTGTCGACGCAGAGGCTCTGCTGTACCTTTCCGATGTTAGTACCGATCGGGAATGGAAGGGTTGCGATTGGGTACCCAGGTTGCAGCGCATGCAGGGACCATTGCAACGTTTTCTCCAACTCCCGCGGTATGTGCGAGTGATCGATTTCCAAACGATCAACTGGCACAGATGCAAAGGCAAGCAATGATTTCAGACCATGATCCATGAATGACCGGGTCAGACGAGGGGTGTCCACTCGCTTTGCATTCGGTTGCACGCAACCTCTGCCAAAGAGGGGCATCTGTAGATACCCCACATTCGGCTACACTGTTGGTAGAGATAGCTGGTTGAATGGAGGACCATACCCTAAATCCCAAGTCCAAACTCAGCCAAACTCACCCTTGTAAGCCCCATTCCATAGCCCAGATCAAGCCTGAACCCAGTCAACCCAGTCTTAAAATCATCCTGAAAAACCCACTAGAAAAAGCCAGTCAAAAAATCCTAAAAAGGTCAAATTCACTGAGTCAACCCGCCGAGTCAACCCGCTGAGTCAACCCGACGAGTCAACCCGTCGAGTCAAAACACCGAGTCAACCCGTCGAGTCAAACCACCGAGTCGACTCACTGAGTCAACTCACTGAGTCGACCAGCGAGTCCAACAGCAGCCCCGAGGGAGCGACCGTACTCGCTGGAACCGAGGAGAGGCCGTACGGGCGGCCCATAGCAGGCCGCCCGGAAAAAATTACGAGAGTGCCACTCTCCGCTGCTATAAATACCCCCCTCCCCTTCTCATTTCAACAATCCACTTCCCTCTCTTCAGCCCGAGTGCGATTCGAATCCTCTTTAGCCCATTCCTCCACCAAGGAGAGTCCGAGTGAGGAGAGTCTAGCCCTGGTCCAGCCCAGCCTGACCACTGGTCCAAGCCTCCCAAGCCATCCAAGTCTTGATCCATCCACTCGAAGCCAATCCTTGCGACACCTCCATCCACCCGGCTACTCTTTTCCAGCATCATCTCATTTGCATATAGCATAAGTGCAACATTTACTTTTCTTCCAACCCCCCTGCTTCACTGCAAGCACCTTGATTCGTCAAACACACTGCATACGTCTTACATTAAGCACCTGTCAGTTCGAGTGTACGCTCTGGGCTTGCCCGTTGTTGGAACCTGCCCATCAGAAACTCTTACTGTTCAGACCCGCATTCATGCATCATGTCATCCATGAGAATATACGAGGATTAAACTAGACTTTCAAGTATTCGATCGATTCTGTGAAGTAAAGACCGTACTTCGGTACGGGCAGTGTGTGGGGTGCTTAACCTCTTCCCACCCTGTAACTGTGATCCCTTACCTTGAATCTCTGGCCGCAGATCAACAGGAGTCATTTTAGAGGAAGGAATCTTCGGATTCCCTTCTCTAACGTTTCTACGGGTCTAGCCGACTGTAAATTCAGAAGTAACTGGCTAGTGGCGACTCTGGTCTTATATAAACTCATTTAAACATATCCAGCTTAA
>PVNU02001772.1:0-11336 GCA_003013855.2 Liriodendron chinense | reverse complement strand
TTTTTTTTTTTTTTTTTTTACCGTTTAAATCCGTTTACCTGTGTGATCACCAAACAAACGTACATGTGCGTATTTTTGAAATCAAATTGGCTTACACAACTGGGCCAAATTCGCTGCAAATGTGTTTTAAGCGAGAGAAAAAAGAACTTGGAATCCTTAAGCCCCTTGCGAAATCTGTTTTATAAGTGCGTAAAACACACTTGAGCCACTATGTTGTAAATGTAAAAGTTCACTCCGTCTACCAAGTTCTGTCCTCAGTGTTAGGCACTAGGGTAAAAAATCAACCAGATCCAGAAATCAAATGAACCAGAATACCTAAAACAATGTAGATGAGATGCCAAATAGGTTTGCATGTAAATCAGGTGTAAATCTCAATGATGAACGATACAATCTCCTTAATCAGGTGAAAATCTCAATGAGGATGAGAAGGTTTAAAAAAGAAGAAAAGAAGAGAACTTGATAGAGAAACTCAGCTGGGCTATACCTGTGAACTTGTACACCTATGCCGATTAGTCCATTTGAATTTTTAATAGGCTAGCTTCTGTCTGGCCAAACAAATGTCTCTCAACTGATGGAAGGGTGAGTTTTACATATACAAAGAGGTGGACCCACGAGGTTAGGTGAAACGTCTATTTCAATTAATTCGGGCCACAGGAAAACTTTATACTCTAGCAGTGTGATGGATGATAAGCGGGCACTTAGAAATTGCATACATGTCATACAAGTAAGTCAAATGATTATGTCTAAAGTATTCGTACAGATTAGATGTATGCTGAAACGAGAAAATACACTTAATGGATCGTTTGACAATCTGATTGTTGGACATTTATTTGGACGGCTAGAAATGAAAGTATCCAACAGTCCTATTTCAACAAACAAGTATCTACAAACCAGAGGTTAGAATTATCTCATCATGCTGAGTTTAGGACAGTAACAAAGATGACACATGTACAATCACGGAGTGCCTGTGTATCAACCTTAGTACACCTATGTATCAACCACAGTAGGCACTGCATTAGTATTTTATGACTCCTTTGTGTGTTTACCATGTTTCGCGTGGGAAGTCCACTCTGTCCATCAGGTGAGCCTGTCGATTCTGAGCACGGATTAGGTGTTACCGGTGCAACAACTTAGCGGGTGTTACGTTACTGCAGGGCCAACCTTGATGATATGTTTTGTATCCACTCTGTCCATTTTTTCTCTCAGCCCTATTTACGACATGGTCTCGAAAATTTAGCACATCCAAATCTCAGGTGGACCACACCACAAGAAATAGTGATGATTGAATGCACACCATTAAATACTTCCCAAGGCCTGCAATGATCGGATCCATAAGGTTTATTTGTCATCAACCCGTTTATAAAGTCAACCAGAACTAGATGAAGGAAAAATACAAAGATTAGCTTCATCCGAAACTTTTTATTGCCTACAAAAATATTTTAATGGTCATTCACCACTTTCTCAAGTGGTGTGGTCCACCCAAGATTTGGATCTTCTTAATTTTTATGATAACATCCTTCAATGAACTGAGAAAATAGGTGGACAACGTGGATGTGAAAAAAATTCATCAAGGTGGACCCCACACAGTAAGGGTAACACCCACTAAGCTACTACTCAGGTTACAGCTAATCCACTCCAAAATCATGCCGACCTACCATGCCAAAGAAAATCGGGGTTTATAGGAAGACGACCATGGGTTTTCGTGTGCATTTCATAAACCTAAGGACACAAAGGCTCATTCTAAACAACTACACATGTGGGGCCCACAATAATCTAGAGTCCATATCAACTTCATCACAAGTTGTGCCCCTTCAACTAACTCTAGCATCCCAAAAACCAATGCCTATCCAAAACAAAGGTAGGTCACACCATAGGGAGCAATTGGGCTAAAGACCCTCCAGAATATGTGTGGTGCTGACAAAATTCACTCTGTTCTAAGTCACAAGATGGCCCGCACCACGTGATTTTATAGGTTTGGAATAATTGTACTGACAAAATTCACTCTGTTCTAAATCACAGGTGGCCCACACCACGTGATTTTATAGGTTAGGCATAATTGTAAATTGGTATCGTCTACCTGACTTTTGGGTCATGCTGATTAATGGCTTAGGAAATGGCTAACCCTCGGATGTAATTTTCATGGGAAAGTACTGTTTTCATGAGGTTGGGATTTTTTTTTTTTTTTATCGTTTACATGTGTGAATCACCACCAAACAGACGTACATGTGTGTATTTTCGAAATCAAATTGGCTTACACAACTGGACCAGAATTCTCTGCAAATGTGTTTTAAGCGGGAGAAAAAAGAACTTGGAATCCTTAAGGCCCCTTGCGAAATCTGTTTTATAGAGTGCGTAAAACACACTTGGGGCCACCATGTTGTAAATGTAAAAATTTACTCCATCTACCTAGTTCTGTCCAGTGCTAGGCACTAGGGTAAAAAGTCAACCGAGATCCAAAAATCAAATGAACCACAATACATGGAACAATGTAGATGAGATGTCAATCATAGGTTTGCATGTAAATCAGGTGTAAATCTCAATGATGAATGATACAATCTCCTTAATCAGGTGAAAATCTTAATGATGATGAGAAGGTTTAAAAAAGATGAAGAAGAGAACTCGATAGAGAAACTCAGTTGGGCTATACCTGTGAACTTGTACACTGTGCTGATTTGTCCATTTGAGTTTTTAATAGGCTTAGATTCTGTCTGTCTGGCCCAAACAAATGGCTCTCAACTGATGGAAGGGTGAGTTTTACATATACAAAGAGGAGGACCCACGAGGTTAGGTGAAACGTCTCTTTCAGTAAATTCGGGCCACAGGAAAACTTTATACTCTGGCAGTGTGATGGATGATAAGCGGGCACTTAGAATTTGCATACATGTCATACAAGTAAGTTAAATGATTCTGTCCAAAGTATTCGTACATATTAGATGTATGCTGAAACGAGAAAATACACTTATGGATCGTTTGACAATCGGATTGTTGGACATTTATTTGGACGGCTAGAAATGAAAAGTATCCAATGGTCCTATTTCAACAAATAAGTATCCACAAACCAGAGGTTAGAATTATCTCGTCATGCTGAGTTTGGGACAGTAAACAAAGATGACACCTGAACATTCACAGGAGTGCCTGTGTATCAACCATAGTAAGCCTATTTATCAACCATAGTATGCACAGCAGTAGTATTTTATAACTCCTTTATGTGTTTACCATGTTTCGCGTGGGACGTCCACTCTGTCCACCAGGTGAGCCCGTCGATTCTGGGCACGGATTAGGTGTTACCGGTGCAACAACTTAGCGGGTGTTACGTTACTGGAAGGCCAACCTTAATGATATGTTTTATATCCACTCTCTCCATTCGTTTTCTCAGCCCATTTCAGGACATGGTCTCGAAAATTAAGCACATCCAAATCTCAGGTGGAAAACACCACAAGAAACAATGATGATTGAATGATCACCATTAAAAACTTCCCAAGGCCTATAATGAGCAGATATGTAAGGTTTAGTTGTCATCAACCCATTTATAAAGTCAACTAAAACTAGATCAGGAAAAATACAAAGATTATCTTGATCTGAAACTTTTTATTGCCTACAAAAATATTTTAATGGTAATTTCGCCACTTTTTCAAGTGGTGTGGTCCACCCAAGATTTGGATGTACTTAATTTTAAAGATAACATCCTTCATTGAACTGAGAAAACAGGTGGGCAACGTGGATGTGAAAAAAATTCATCAAGGTGGACCCCACACAGTAAGGGTAACACCCACTAAGCTACTACTCGGGTTACAGCTAATCCACTCCAAAATCATGCCGACCTACCATGCCACAGAAAAATCGTGGTTATAGGAGACCGACCATAGGTTTGTGTGTGCATTTCATCATACCTAAGGAAACAAAAGGCTCATTCTAAAACAACTACACATGTATGGCCCACCATGATCTAGGAGTCCACTATCAACTTCATCCACAAGTTGTGCCCCTTCAACTAACTCTAGCATCCCAAAAACTCATGCCGATCCAAAACACAGGTAGGTCACACCATAGGGAACAATTAGGCTAAAGAACCTCCAGAATATGTGTGGTGCTGACATAATTCACTCTATTCTAAATCACAGATGGCCCACACCACGTGATTTTCTAGGTTTTGGCAGAATTGTACTGACAAAATTCACTCTGTTCTAAATCACAGGTGACCCACACCACGTGATTTTATAGGTTTAGGCATAATTGTAAATTGGTATCGTCTACCTGACTTTCGAGTCATGCTGATTAATGGCTTAGGAAATGGCTAACCCTCAGATGTAATTTTCATGGGAAAGAACTGTTTTCATGAGGTTGGAATTTTTTTATTTTTTTTTTTTTAACCGTTTACATGTGTGAATCACCACCAAACAAACGAACATGTGTGTATTTTGGAAATCAAATTGGCTTACACAACTAGACCACAATTCTCAGCAAATGTGTTTAAGTGGGAGAAAAAAGAACTTGGAATCCTTAAGCCCATTGCAAAATCCGTTTTATAGAGTACGTAAAGCACACTTGGGGCCACCATGTTGTAAATGTAAAAACTCACTCCGTCTTACCAAATCCTGTCCTCAGTGTTAGGCATTAGGGTAAAAAATCAACCAAATCCAAAAATCAAATGAACCACAATACATGGAACAATGTAGATGAGATGCCAAACATAGGTTTGCATGTAAATCAGGTGTAAATCTCAATGATGAACGATACAATCTCCTTAATCAGGTGAAAATCTCAATGATGATGAGAAGGTTTAAAAAAGAAGAAGAAGAAGAGAACTTGATAGAGACACTCAGCTGGGCTATACCTGTGAACTTGTACACTGTGCCGATTTGTCCATTTGAGTTTTTAATAGGCTTAGATTCTGTCTGTCTGGCACAAACAAATGGCTATCAGCTGATGGAAGGGTGAGTTTTACATGTACAAAGAGGTGGACCCACGAGCTTTAGTTGAAACGTCTATTTCAGTTAATTCGGGCCACAGGAAAACTTTATACTCTGGCAGTGTGATGGATGATAAGCGGGCACTTAGAAATTGCATTATTTGTCATCCAACCTGTTGATAATGTCAAACGGAACTAGATGAAGGGAAAATATGAAGATTAGCTTGATCTGAAACTTTGTATTGCCTACAAAAAGATTTTAATGGTCATTCACCACTTTTTTCCAGTGGTGTGGTCCACACAAGATTTGGATCTTCTTAATTTTTAAGATAACATCCTTAAATGAGCTGAGAAAACAGTGGGCGGCGTGGATGTGAAGCACATTCATCAAAGTGGCCCCACACAATAAGGGTAACACCCACTAAGTTGTTACTCGGGTAAGCTAATCTGCTCGGTTCAATTATAGGCCATGGGACCAAAATCATGCCGACCTACCACTCAAGTGTTCTGTACCACAGAAAATCGTGGTTACAGGACACCGACTATAGGTTTGTGCGTGCATTCATCAAACCCAAGGGAAAAAAGGCTCATTCTAAAACAACAACACGTGTGGGGCCAGCCGTGATCTAGGGTCCATATCCACTCCGTCCACAAGGTGTGCCCCTTGAACTAATTCTAGCATCCCGAGAAACCATGCCAATCCAAAGCACAGGTAGGTCACACCACGGGGAGCAATTGGGATGAGTGTTGACGTCTGAAATTGGTCAATGGATGAATGGATGAAATTTCCCCCTTTAGGATGGATGAAGGCTGCAGATCCCCTGCTGGTGAACGATCTGGATCTAGATTGGAAAACTCCTAGACCTTGTACAACACAGTGGAAGACAAAAGAAGGGTGGCCGGGGGTCCGGCCGTCAGCCCTCTGATGCCTAAGTTAGTGAGTGTAGGAGATATGGTATAATGTTCTTAAGGGGAGATTGTTATCACCAACATACCTTGGATTATAGAGGAATACCTCTATTTATAGGATCATCAGAGAGCGTATGTGGATCTGTAGATCTCGTATCCAACTATGATATTTAGATTTCTTGGGGATAGTCCTTATCTCGCCTAGATCCGTCGGATTAATCGAGATAAATCTTATCATGTCCAGATCTATCGGATGTCGGTGATTATCTTCGTTCGGCGTTGTATGGTGGTGTGGAATGTGATCAGTTCAGAGGACTGCAAAGAGTGCTCAGATCTGAGGACGCTTTGTGCTCGGCGTCCTTAATTGAAATGTCAGAGTAGGGCTCGTCCGAGACTGTCGCCAAGGCCTCAGGGGTGGATATTGAGCCAGTGTCGAGACTTCAGGTGCTATCTCTCATTTGAGTCCGAGGACTAGCACTCAGATCGTTGTGCCTTGACAAACTTGGTCACTTTCATGATCCTTGTACTCAACCATTCTCTCACTGGTCCGCTTCCGTGGTGTTGCCATCTCCTAATCAGGGGAATCTTTAAGCTGAGGACTTCAGTTGGGCTTTAGGGCCGAGAGGCCTTTAGTGGTTAGTTCTTTTACTTTCTTTCGAATATGGTCAGCTATCTTGTGTCGACACTAGCATCTGAGATTTTAGTTTAATATATGGGCCCGTGGATCCATGGGTTTTCCTTATGGCCTTAGGTCAGCTCAGAATTACCTACAACAGTAAGCCCCCCTGCTCTCGAGACTGACTTATCAAGCTCACAAGCAAGTTTTAAGGGATGAGTTGACCTTAGCAACTCCAGAACTCTTTATAACCGTAATTTCCCTTCGTTTGTTAGACTTATTTAATTCATCCTTTATTTCATATGACGTTCTGCACGTCACTATTCACCATGTGGCGACGGTGCAATTTTCGTATCGTCATGTTTAATGCAGAGTTGAAGTCATTCACGTTATCGAGGAGCAGAGATCAAGGCCAATCTTCTATTGACGCATTGTAATCCTTGGAAGATGAATCGGGCGCATGAGACTCTATAAATATCTTCCTCCCTTCATTTGGTGTGGAAGAAACAGCAAAGGGAATGGCTGTCATTTTTGTTTCTGAGATAACTTCGTGGTTCGTTGGACCTTGGCGTGTTGTGGCTTCGAAAACTTAAAAGACTGGAGCAATGCTTCTGAAGATGGTTTCTTGGGTGGAAGAACATAAGGTCTTGATTTATGATGTTGTGATTCCTCTTTCACGCTTGGTTGCAATCTACTTGCCGCATGAAGATTTTCATGATTTCCTTAGCGCGTGCAGGCGAGACGTCTCTGTCCTCTTCCTATCCATCTGGACCACTTGGTGGTTGAGGTTGTTGAGATAGAGAAAGAAGGGGATACTGAAGAGGCATGGAAGGAGGTTGAAGTTGTTGGACTGCCTTTTTCCCTCTTTTACTCTTCATTTCCCTCTAGCATAAGCTTTCGTGTGTAATTAACTCAGTTGAGGGTTTCTTCTAATAAGGCTTTCTGTGAATAAAAGTTCTAATTTTTCTTTGTTCCCTTTCTGGAGGAGCAAAGTACATGTGCTTTCCTCATTTCGTCTGATTAGTCGGATGTGTTGGCCTTGGGGGCTTGTTTCGATAATATGGTCCATAAGGCTTGGCATCAACCACACTATAGTCAGCCCTTCTCCCTTTTTTTAATGGGCCATAGGCATGGCAGTCGACCGCACCATGGTCAGCTTATTGTTTTGTTTTCCTTTCCCCCCTCTTTTTCAAGAGGTTTTTAGGATGGCCACATGGGCTTGGGTTTCAGCATTCCGACCTGCCCTTAGGTGATTGACGTTTATGCATGTGGGTCTATGACCTTAGGTCAGCCGCTCGGGCTGACCAATCATTGATAGGTTTTCCGCCTGTCTTTGGCTATACTGAGGTCTGAACTGTCCATCCATGGCCCGTAGGCTATGAAACAATCCAAGCCCCCCATTTATGGCTCATTTGGGCTATGGAACAGCAAAAGTTGTTCATTGGTGGCCTTTCGGCTATGGAACGACCGAGGTTGCCCATGGGTGGCTCATTTTGTTTTTTGTCGATGGGCTATGGTTAGAGGTGGGCAACGATCCGAGCCAAGCCGAGTTAGCCCTAGTTTGGTTTGGCTTGTTTTTTGTGCCACCTTAGTTTGTGGATCGGCTTGGTTTGGGTTTCAGGCCGACCTATGCAGCCTGAGTTTGGTTTGCTCAAGAAAATTTTGGTTCGAGCCAAGATCGGTTTGGTCGAAAATTTTGAATCAGGACCGTGCCGAGTTCAAACAGATGGCTGGCTCTTTTTTTTTAAATAAATTTAAAAAGTTAGAAAAAAAAAGTACAAACGTATCTTACTATATGATGTTTAACATCCTCCAAAGGAGTGCAGCTTCAAAATAGACATATAAGAGCATTTTCCAAACAAAAGTACAAGAGCATAATTTTACAAGTGCAAGGAAACAGTGTGCATTCATGTATATGTATTATGTATTATCCATGTCATCATGTATATGTATTATCCACATTGTCCATTGTTTTACATATCATTTTAGGACATGATCCCAAAATGAAATCATATCCAAAGCTCAAGTGGATCACCACCACAGGAAATAGTGTGCTTACAATCTACGAGCCGAATCAAGTCGAATCAAACCGAGCTTAATCAAATCGAGCTTCGAGCTTGAGCCGAGCCGAGCCGTACTGCCCTAGTTTGAGCTTGGTTTGTTTTTTCAAACGAGCTTAACTTTGAGGCCGTGGTTTGGTTGAACTTCCATTTGAACCAATCCAAGTTGAGCTTTTTCAAACCAATCTGAGTCAGAGCTTTCAAGCTGGCTTGTTTGTGCCCAGCTCTAGCTATGGTGCAGCGTAACGCTGCTCATGATTGGCCTTTCGGCTATGAACAATTGAGATCGTCTATGGGTGGTCGGTGGGGGAGAGATCTTTTGACTCAGTCATGGTAGCGGATGTAGACAATCCTTAATTTTCTTGATTCGTAATACACGGATTTCTTGCAACATTTGTGCCTCCTAGATATTTAGAGAAATCTCGCCCAGTGGATCATCGTCGGGACTATCTCGTCATGGAGTTGTCCGAGCGTTAGGTGACATATTCTTGTAGATGGCCGTTACGAATGAGTTGTTGATATGTTCTTTGAGGTTGAATCGGTTTGAGATATTGTGTTCGTGGTCTCTGGTGGAACATGCAATATTTTTTCTTGCTCCTAAGGTTTGGATCAGCCTCATCTTGCTCAACCACTCAGCACAATTTCGATCTTTTATAGCCCCATAAACACTTAATTAGCCGAGGTGTTACTAGGGTATCAGTCGAAGTGGCTAGAGAATGTCTTCGATACTCAAGAAGTGTTTCTTTGGTTGGACAAATTGTTGGTCGTCCATCTGTGTTTCTTGTTGGACTCTTCCTCTAATCTTTCTTCTCTTAAAGGAACTGCTTCCGGCTTTATGCGAGTTGACCAACTCCTCGGCATTTATGTGTTTCTGAGCCCTATCCAAAAGCTCAGACATGGTTGCTGGAGGTTTTTTAGCAACAGACCAAAAGAACTTCCCCTACCTCAATCCCGTGACTATTGCGTGGAAGGTTACGTCGTCAATCAATCCCTTAATCTGGATAGCCTCGTGTTGAATGGGTGAGGTAATCTTTGAGAGACTCATCGTCTCTCTACTTTATTATTCCAAGGTGAGTGGAATGCTTCCTCATCTCAGAACTGCCAATGAATTGCATTGCAAAGGCTTGGCCCAGCTATGCAAAGGAGCTGATAGTCCTCGACTTCAAATTTGAAACCATTATCGAGCCACTCCTGCTAACGTTAATGGAAAAGGCCTTACACATGGTGGGCGTGGTGGCGCCCTAGAGTTCCATCCATCCTCAGAATGATCCCATGTGCTCAGCCAAAATCTCCTAATCCAATGTAATGTTTGAGTTGATTGAGCAATTTGAGACCTTTCATCCTTGGTTTTGCTAGGATGTCATCAATGAAGGCGACTCCGCTAGCTATCTCCACCATGGCATCGATCGATACGGGTGCTTTGTCCTGGTAGATGCATTGCATGTTGTCAAGCTTTTCCTTGAGTTCATGTATTTCTATCTCCCAAGGAGCATGACTCTTAGCAACCTGCTCGTTAGTAGCTTTCTCGCGAGCAACGGGCTCGGGGGCCCGACTGCATTAAGCCTGGCGCCTTTCCTCTAATGTATGGCGGAGTGTAACACCCCGAGATTTCGGCTCTCGTGTACATCACGACGGCCGAATTTCCAAGGTTATTTGGAATGTATGAAGGTTATACCCCTTACATATTTTCTCACAAATATGCACATTTTACACTATTTGGAAACCATGAGCAAGGTGGCGAAACCATACTTATATATTATTTCATTAACTAATCTAAATCATCAAACCATGTAACTGCCATTCAATCAATCATCATGTTCATAACTACGTCCCCCTACTGAGACTTATTACAAATTCAAATACTTAATAAATGTAGAACTATGTATGATTATGCGGTCTCGTCTTCCACCATCTGTTCCCACAAGTTATCATAATCGTCTACATGAGGCTCGGGCTCCTGAGGATCGTCACCTGCATGTTTTAAATTATTTTTCACAAGACACAGTCAAAAGCGGCATAGTGAAGAACTACTTTAAGGTTAAAATAATAATCGCATAAAAATCATAACAAAACATCCATTACTCTTACTTAATGCAATGCATGATAATACATGACCCATCGTAGGAATTCTTAGACATGCCGCCAGGAGTTTTAGGATACGTAAGCCCATAGTTTTGCCCGACCACGTGAGAAATGGGACGCTCATAGCCTAAATCTACACGTGACAGTGTATGGGAGAAGTAGGACCCTCTAGCCTATTCTCAATTACATACACCCACATGGAGCCACGTGCATGCATGAGTTAACCATTCTTTATTATTATTACCAATTTACACCAAGCCACTTAATGTACAACCAACCTTTGGTACCACCACACCCTTTCTCATGGTTCTATCACTCATCAAAACAGTCGTAACCGACGCATCACATCCCAGGATGGCGGCCTATACTACTAAGGTTCATAACAACTTGAGGAATAATAATATAGTCTTATGGAGATCCTTAACAACTTGAGGAATAATAATAATAATAATAAATATAATAATAATATTAATAAATGGATTTACCAACCACTTATGTAACACCCTGGATTTTCGCCAATTTGAATTTCCAAATCATCGAGAAAATTTTTGCTACAATTAATTTGTTTTATCATTTAACGGCGTTTAATGCTCGATTCTAAGAAATATGCTAGTATTACCAACAAAGAATCGTATAAATCTGATTAGGCATCCTTAAGTAACTAACGCCTACGCCCAATTATTGAAAGCTTAAGCATAATCATGAGATCCATAAATCTAAGGCTAAGTCTAGTGGACCCCACCATTGATAAATTGACCTA
>PVNU02001771.1:0-38463 GCA_003013855.2 Liriodendron chinense | reverse complement strand
ACTAGAGTGTTGATATGTGGCAAAGGGAAGTCATCTTTTGGACTGGCTTTGTTGAGATCTCGGAAGTCGATGCACATTCGACCTTGCATCCTTCTTCGGTACTGGTACGATGTTGGCGAGCCATTCAGGGTAATTGGAGACTACCAAATCCCGCGTTGTTGTTTGATGACTTCATCTCGGACTTTAAGGCCCATTCTGGCTTCATTCTTCGGAGTTTCTGTGCTTTACTACTACTGGCCTCATACTGCCTTGGTTGGCAGATGGTGTACAACGAGCACTTCATCGAGCCCCGGCATGTCTTTATATGAGAACGCGAAGTTGGACAATCTTGGAGCTAGGAACTCTATCATTTTCTGTTTCATCTCAGGTGGCAACGATTTTCCAATGCGTACTTCCTAGGGTCTTAGGCGTCCCCAAGTTTACTATCTCGAAATCAATCGGCTACAACATGGCTTTAGATTCAAACTTTTTGAGGAGATCCTCTAGTTCGGGAGCTGGATCAATCATCTTCCTCATCCCGAGCTTCGTCCAACCCATGAGCTCGAAGTCTAATTCGATGTCGAAATCATATGATTCGACTTCAAACTCATGCGACTCTTTAGACGAACTTGGCACACTATTGAATGCAGGAAAGGAAATATTTGTTGGTTTTTGAGATTTTCCTGAAATTGAAATGCTAGATGTTTTTGGCTTTTGAAAATTTTTAATTTTTTTGGATTTTCGAAATTCGTGGGACTTTGAACAAGTGGGCATTGCAGACCATGATTGAGCCCAACTTGTTCTAAAGTTCCGGTCGCTGCTTAAACAGGCATTTTTTTTGGAAGCCAGAGCCCTCAAATGGCTCTTTGGCTGATTCAAAAGTTAGGGGAACAGATGACCATTCAGGACCCCACACTTCCTCCCTGAAGAGGTGGGGGTTGATGATTTGGGCGAAGAATCATGGTCTAGCCCAATGACCATGACTTCTCGCTGGTTGGGTTCGAGATCTGAGTCGCACTCGGTCCCTCCCGGATCACTTACCTCGCATTGCAGTTCGTCTGTTCCACAGTGAGACACAAGTTTGGAACCTGGACATCAGACCAATCTAGGGCTGGCCACTTCCCTTCTTGGTCCAATGGATGGGCTGCTTCTGCCCCTGGCTGATGGTTGATGATGTTGACTTTGCAGAGATGGCAAGTCGTACCCCTTGCTAATTGGTGCTGAGATGGGCGAGTTGTGGCCCCTTGCTGATTGAAGTGGGCAGGTTGTGCCCCTGGCTGATTGAAGTGGGCAGGTTGTGCCCCTGTTGATTGATGCTGACGTGGGCAGGTTGTGCCCCTGGTTGGGAGCAAGGTGTCAGGGTAACCTGGTCCTGAAGCTGCTGTATTTGACTTCCTTCTTCGTCTTCAATCATTTCCTTCTTCTTCTGGAGGCTTAGATGGTTCGAGAATCTGATCCCATCGAATGGGGGGGCCACGTGGCCCAAACTAGGCTCATCGGGAGGCCTTTGTGTAGTGCAGTCGGTTGATTCCCTCCTGGATCTTTGCAAGGTTCTCCTGGCTTGACGAACTGGATGGGTGAGCACCGAAATTTCTTCCTTCTTTTGTCCATGAAGGTTGCCTTGTATCCGAGTCCCCATTTGCGTTGGTTATATATCAGTGGTACCTTTCTGGACTTGAATTGATTCTTCATTCGGTATTTGAGGCTTAGACGCTCTGCCGGTGAAAAGACACGATCCACCCTTATCGGTTCTGGATTGGCGATAGAGTTCACAGTCTCGAATTCGAAACTGTGAAACGGGATGTCTTCTTCAGAGTGCTGGATATCGATGACCGGGATGTCTGGTTCAGTGGCAGCAGCATTGGAAGGAATGATGAGCTCTTTCTCTGCATGGATAGAGATCACTTGATTTCCACAGATATACTTTACTCGTTGATGAAGGGTTGATGGCACAGCTCCAACCTTGTGCAGCCATGGTCGTCCGAGCAACATGTTGAAAGAGGCTGATATATCCAGGATTTGGAATGTGATGGTAGAGATTTCTGGACCTATCTGTACCTCTATGTCGACCTCCCCTTCCACTGACCGGCGGGTGTTGTCGAATGCTCTAACGCATATGGTGCTGGGTCGAAATGAAGAAGGGCTGATTCCCAGACGTTCCGCTGTCTTGAGTGGGCAGACATTTAAGCTTGAGCCATTATCGATAAGGACCAGCGGAACACAGAGGTCTTTGTATCGTAAGGCTATGTTGAGGGATCGCCCGTGATCACGTCCTTCTGGTGGCAACTCGTTATCTGTGAAGGTGATGGCGTGCGGAGCCAGGAGTTGTCCAATCATCAACGCTATCATCTCTGGTGCCGTATCAGAGGAGACGTGAGCATCGTTCAAGGTCTTGGCAAACATTTCTCGGTGTATGCGAGATGTACAGAGTAACTCCCATACTGAGATTTGTGCAGGGATTGACTTGAGCTGATTCGCCACATCGTATTCGGCTTCATTTTTGTTGCCGAGGCCTGAAAGGGCGCCTTTGGGATCTCCTCTGTTCTGACTATCTCTTCGGATACAACGCCCATTGGGATTCATGTTCCCCACTTCCGCACATTCTGGATAGTGCCATGGAACCTCTTTGTAGCTTTCCTCCCTTTTGCCTTCTAGGACCACCGGTTCTTGCAATGGTGCTGGTATGGGTACCAGATCTTCCTCGTATGGAGCCTTTGCCTTGAGAACTACATTGTGCCTGTGCTGAAGGGGTAGTATCGAGGCTTGTCTTCATAAACCACATACGGTCGTGGTCCTGGCTTGACTGTTCCTGGGGCAGGAGGCTCCCATGGAATGAATACTGGTCCTCTTGATATGGCAGGAGGTTTCTCTGTTCGTCCTAGCTGCCGTAGTGTGATTGTCACGCCTCCGGGGTTTGCCCCTTGCAATACGACTGGCTCGACTGGAAGAGCTCCTTCCAAGACAACGGGCTCTTGCTGCTGATGAGTATAATCCTTCCATTGCGGATTGGATTGTTCTGGAGTTGCCCCTTGCAAGATGACAGGTTCGTATGTGGGCTCAATGTATGATTGTGCTCCTTCCAGGACGTCTGGTTCCCAGCTTGAATGGTTGTAAGGTGCCCCTTGAACAACTGGTATATCATATGGAGGTGCTCCTTCGAGCACTACTGGCTCGGAGATTGAAGGAAGAAAGGGACTTGCCCCTTGCAAGACTGGAGGATGATTAGTTGGCCCATAAGTGTAAGCATGAATGGACTGGATAGGGGAGAAGAAGCGATCGAGATGGTCCCCTTCTTCTATACTATTGACTGCAGGGCCACGAGACGAACTGGGGTCCGTTGGATGCTGAGGCAGAGGATTCTGAAGGATGTTGGTGGAAGCTGCTGGAGAAGTTCCAGGGACCGAGATGACGATCTTGCGGTCATCAATTAGGTCTTGTATCGCATTCTTCAAAGTATAGCATCGATCAGTGGCGTGGCCACGTCCTTGATGATAGGCGCAATACTCATTTTCTCGGTAGTTTGGTGGTAGAGGATGAGGAGGAGGCCTAGGTGCCATTAGAGTAAGTAATTGCTTTTGTACCAGAGTAGTCATGATTTGACTAAGTGGTTGACTGAGTGAAGTGAACTTCCTGGACTCCCTGTAATTCTGCCTGTTCTGGTATGAGTATTGGCCGTTTCCTCTGAACTGCTGCTGTTGTCGAGGTGGTTGTGGCTGAGGATTTGGTTGTGGCTGATACCGCTGAGGCTGATGCTGAACTTGATTCTGCTGATACTGTTGACGTCCCTGTGGGGGAGCATGTTGATTTCCTTGAGCAGTGGTGTTGATGTTGTTTACCTCTGTTGGGCGGGGAGGAGAACCATTGCGGTTTCCATTCCCGTGCCCGATAGGTCTTCCTTCCACTCTGTTCCTCTTGACTGGAGTGGCTTGATGAGGCCATGGGGAAATCGTCCCGGCACGGATTCCTGCTTCGACTTGCTCTCCAGCACGGATTAGCTGCGAGAAGTTCGCATATGGATGCGAGATGAGATACCCGGATATGCCTGGATATGTTGAATGAACAATCATGGAGATTTGTTCTTCATCGTCGATGGGTGTCCGCATTCTGGCTGCCATAGCTCGCCAACATCCCACATAAGCTGATAGTGTTTCATCACTCCTTTGCCTGAGTGCTGCGAGGTCGGCTCTTCTGGGTGCCATGTTGAGATTGTATGCGAATCTGTCGACGAAAGCCTGGGAAAGCTGTTCCCATGTTCTGATGCGGTGGCAGTCCAATGAAGTGTACCAATCTAGGGCATCGCCCTTCAGAGATTTTTGGAACAAACGAATAAGGGCCCCTTCATTTCCTGCGATTGCACTCAGCTCCCCGCAGAAAGCCTTGAGATGTGCTGTGGGACAACCGCTGCCATCGTATCTTTTGAATTTTGGTACCTCAAAGTTTTGAGGTACTTGAGCATCTGGGAAAGGACACAAGTCTCTGAACTTGGTCGAAGGTAAGTCGATTCCTTGTTGTCGCTGAAGCTGATTTTGCAAGATCTGGAACTGCTCCCGCAACTCGTCCAGTCCTGAATGTTCTGCTCGAGCGACTGGTGCCTCTTGGAGTAAGGCACATTCTTCTTCGGCATAGTGGTCGATGTGTTCGACCCTATGGGCTTGCTGACAAGCAACCGCGGGTTGTTGAAGTTGATTTGATGATTGGACTGGATTCTGATGAACTTGTGCTTGAAATGATGGTAACTGAACTGGAGACTGTACTGAAGGTTGAACTGGAACTTGCTGGAAATTGACTGGATTTTGCTGAATTGAAGATTGCTGAAAATTAACTGGATTTTGCTGAATTGAAGATTGCTGGAAATTAACTGGAATCCCATCGGCGGGGATGTGCTGGAATTGAAAAATGCTCCTGTTTGCAGGAGGCTGAGATGCTGGGAAGTGACCCCCTTGTTGGGTATTCGCCACTGTCCGCTGATTGATGTGGGCTTGACACTGACCCCCATTGTGGGCATTCGCCAGTGCTGTCCCTGTTGCTGGAAATTGAATTGAAATCCCATCGGCGGGAATGTGTTGGAATTGAAAAGGTGTCCCATCAGCGGGGACATGCTGAGATCTACTGAGATTGTTGTTTGCCAGATTGACTGGAGGCTGACTGGAAGTCCCTGCGACTGGGATGCTCTGAGATGGCCCCGTTGTTGCAGGAAGGTATTGAGAAGGATGCCCCATAGCAAAGGGCTGAGAAGGCTGCTGTCGGTAGTCTTGGGCAGACTCCGATGGTTGTGCTTGATTTGAACTGGAGGCCGGAGGGATCCGGCATGGTTGTTGAGATTGCTGAACTGGGCCAACCTGATTGTTGGCTGCTGCGGTGGTTTGTGCTTGCATGAATTGCAAGAGCATTTCTTGCATTGCTCTCATTCCTTGTGCCAATTCTTGTATGATTGGCGTATTGTCAACGGGCTGTTGCGCTGGAGATTGCGCTTCGGTCATTTCAAGAGCAGGGAAGTGATGAGTTTTTTCTTCGTGGTCGGACATGGCTTGTTGAGCCCGAGTGCGGATTATGCTGCGGAAGGGAAGTTGTCTCCACGTACGTTGAGCCCGAGGAGGCGCAATGGTGAGGACTATACTCTACTCTTTTTGGATTTTGGGATTTTCTATTTTTTTCTTGGTTTTGGGCTTTTCTATTTTTTTTTTTTTGGTTTTGGGTAGAATGCTATGCAGATGAGATTGTATGAGGACTAATGACTTTCAAGTATATGAAGGATTCTGTTTTTCAAGTCGGATCACGACTAGTGGGACTAGCTTATCCCCAGTGGAGTCGCCATTCTGTGGACCCTCGTCGATTTTTCCGCGCTCCCACACGACGTCGTTCTCCCTTTCCTTTCGGAAGAAGAAGAAGAAGAGGTGCGTGCGTGCGAAATCGTCGTTTGTGCCACTGGCTTGCCTCGTTCTCGAGGGCTTCGTTTGGTAGTCGTGTTAAGCTGGATATGTTTAAATGAGTTTATATAAGACCAGAGTCGCCACTAGCCAGTTACTTCGAATCTACAGTCGGCTAGACCCTGTAGAAGCGTTAAAGAAGGGAATCCGAAGATTCCTTCCTCTAAATGACTCCTGTTGATCTGCGGCCAGAGATTCAAGGTAAGGGATCACGGTTACAGGGTGGGAAGAGGTTAAGCACCCCACACACTGCCCGTACCGAAGTACGGTCTCTACTTCACAGAATCGATCGGATACTTGAAAGTCTAGTTTAATCCTCGTATATTCTCATGGATGACATGATGCATGAATGCTGGTCTGAACAGTAAGAGTTTCTGATGGGCAGGTTCCAACAACGGGCAAGCCCAGAGCATACGCTCGAACTGACAGGTGCTTTATGTGAGATGATGCATGCTGTGTGCTTGAATATTCAAAGTGCTTATAGTGATATGTACGTGAATGCAGGTCTGAACAGTAAGAGTTTCTAATGGGCAGGTTCCAACAACGGGCAAGCCCAGAGCATACGCTCGAACTGACAGGTGCTTTATGCGATATGCATACGGTGTGTTTGAATAATCAAAATGTTTGCAGTGAAGCAGGGGGGTTGGAAGAAAAGTAAATGTTGCACTTATGCTAGATGCAAATGAGATGAAGCTGGAAAAGAGTAGCTGGGTGGACGGAGGTGTCGCAAGGGTTGGCTTCGAGTGGTTGGATCAAGACTTAGATGGCTTGGGAGGCTTGGACCAGTGGTCAGGCTGGGCTGGACCAGGGCTAGACTCTCCTCACTCGGGCTCTCCTTGGTGGAAAAATGGGCTAAGGGTGACTCAGACGGGCGAGCTCTCTCCGGCTAGATGGTCTGTTGAAATGAGAAGGGGAGGGGGGTATTTATAGCAGCGGACAATGGCAGATTGCGTAATTTATCTCGGGCGGCCTGCTATGGGCCGCCCGTACGGCCGCTCCTCGGTTTCCAGCGAGTACGGCCGCTCCCTCGGGGCTGCTGTTGGACTCGCTGGTCGACTCAGTGAGTTAACTCAGTGGGTCGACTCGGTGGTTTGACTCGATGGGTTGACTCGGTGTTTTGACTCGACGGGTTGACTCGACGGGTTGACTCAGCGGGTTAACTCAGCGGGTTGACTCAGCGGGTTGACTCAGTGAGTTTGACTTTTTTAGGATTTTTTGACTGGCCTTTTTTATGGGGGGGTTTTCAGGGTGGTGTTTAGGACTGGGTCGACTGGGTTCAGGCTTGAACTGGGCTATGGAATGGGGCTTACAAGGGTGAGTTTGGCTGAGTTTGGACTTGGGATTTGGGGGTATGGTCCTCCATTCATCCAGCTATCTCTACCAACAGCGTAGCCGAAGGTGGGGTGTTTACAATATCATATTGAACACACTGTCCAAACTTTAGACTCTATGCACCATCAATCCAAGCTGAAAATCCAGCTAAATTGATAAGGTTCTAAGGCTGCCGACCGGTCATGACCTGTCGGACAAACAGCCAACCGGTCATGACCGGTCGGACTGACCCTTTCACTATGTCGATTAGCCTTCACTTGATGTACAATACTTGCTGAACAAAGGTGTTGACCGGTCTTGACCGGTCAGACCAGCATTTCAAAAGTGTACAGCAACTTTGCTGCATTAGTTGGCAAGCTATTCGATTGGTCTTGACCGGTCGAACAAGCTCAACAAAAATATCCAGCAGCTTGCTATGTTTGTCTGGCAAGCCATTCGACCGGTCTTGACAGGTCGGACAGGCACAGTAAAAGTGTCCAGCAAGAAATCCTCTTCAGTTGGCCAGCCATCCGATCTATCTTGACCGGTCGGTTAGCTCCAAAACAGGTTCCAGCAGCTGTCTTTTGGCTGACCTATCCGACTCGGGCTTCTCTCTGACAGGTCGGATATGGCCGTTTTAAATCCGTTGGGGCCATCATTTGGGGCTCTATAAAGCTATATCTTAGGGTCTTTCATGGCATGTATTGAACACCCATCAAGAGCCAAGCAAGAGAGCTTTTACTCACTCCTTCCACCCTCCTTGCTCTTAACTCCCTTGAATTCATCATTCAAACCTAGCCATTAATGGATTATCATTGAATACTCAAAAGCTCGATTTGAAGTATAAACTCAAGATTTGCATTCATGGCTGACCTACCTTTGAAATATCATTATGAGGTGTTTTATAGCCATTGAATGCTGAAGTTTGGTAGTTCCTTCATAACCATAACATTGAATAGGCAAGAGGAACTTGACAATCTCTCTCCCAACTACCTGACATAATCATACACATATCATTTGCATCGATAACTGATTTTGGGAGCACAGAGAGAAGCTGAAGCACGTGGAGCTGAAGCTACTCATCAGAGTCATCGAATCGGGGCTCAATCGTCTAGGTATGTCTAGTATTTGAGAGTCCATTTATTGAGTTATTATTTTCTGGATTGGAAAAATCCAGCGAGAGTGTACGTGGCTGTACTTGGATTAGGATTGGTGAAAGTTTGAGATCCAAACTCGTTAAGTCTCTGGTTTGGGCCATCGACAGATGGTAAACGCGGTCCTAGAACATAAGATGTTAAGGTTGATGGTTAACCTGATTTAAAACCACGAATATAATGAAATTCGGTATTCTCATAGGTTGAGATCGTGAACCGGGAGTGGAGTAGGGAAATCGAACCACTATAAATCATTGTGCATTGTGAGATTGAATGATTGCTATGTGTTGAACTTGTGAAACAGTTTAGTCAATCATGAATGCTAACTGTTTAACAAAATGCCAATGATAGTCTTTCTAGCAAATTGATCATGTATTTGCCTTGAATGTAATTGTGATAATCGTGGTTAGTATAATCGATTTGAATTATCTTTAAATTGTAATTGAAAATTCAAAAAGTCCTATTCACCCCCCTCTAGGACATTAGGCATATCTCCAACTATCTCCACAAGCGGTAAAACTGCAATTTCAAACTCAATCTCCATGCATTTCCCATAAAAAAAGGTCAACTCAACCCGACTCAGTGTTGATTCGAACTGACTCGGTCCTTGTGACCCGATCGGACTTGGTTCGAGTTAGTCTAGGTTAGATCCGGACACGGATCGGGTCAGGCATGCTGTACTCAGTACCAAGTAAAGTTGAGTTTGGGTCACGTCTAATTCAAAACCAGGTTGGATGAGACCCGGTCGAACCAGATCAGCCCTTACTCAGTCTGACTCGACTCAATGTCCAACTCTAGTTTTCACACATAAATACATTATTCTCCTGATACGTGTGAGTCAGGCTCAAATCCTCGTAAATACATTATTTTCATGATACGTATGAGTCAAGGCTCAAATCCTCATAAATACATTCTTTCATGATACGTATGAGCCATGCATGTGGCACTAACCTTGACATGTGTGTGACATATGGCATATCCATATGGTGCTAAGTGGCAATATGTGGTATGCCGTTGTGGTGCCTAGTGGATGATCAAATTCTACTTTCCCATGGAAGTACATGCGTTACTGGTCAATTAGTTGGGAAGTTTTCTTTCAATTCAAACTCCTGAGAGGCGCCATCATGTATTCTCGCACTTTTATGTTCTTTTTTTTTTTTTTTTAACAGTAATGTCAGTCACACCCACTAAGGGTTGCACAAAGTAAGCCCCAAGTTATCGCTCACCAACAAAATTCCACATGCGAAAACCTAGGATAGTACACTTCCTCCAACGAGGTAAACATGCATGTAAGAATTGGGACGGTTAGATTTTTTTTTTTTTTTTTTCATCTTTTTAATTGCCGGTCTTTTTTCTAATGCCAATTTGACCTGCATGATTAATGGACCAATATACATGTTCACAATGTAACCTAGCTGATGAACTATCAGTATCTTTGACACTCTGGGCAGTAATGAGAGAGAGAGAGAGAGAGAGAGAGAGAGACTGTAGTAAAGCATTGGATCATCATTAGGAAGACTCTGCCTAATAATTACAGACTTACATTAAAGTGGTAAATGATATAAAATTCCAAGGTCATTGCCTTCAATAATTACAAAACTGTATAAACATCACACCCTTTATTAAAAAAAAAAAAATGAGAAATGCTGTTGCCAGTTGAGATTGAACTGCGGAGACGGGGCGCGGATTTCCTGCGAAAGACTTGCGCAGGAATTTCCTGCGCTGGGAACCACGGTGGGCCCACAGAGATTTTTTTTTATAAATCCACCCTGTCCATCCGTTTTGGGAGCTCATTTTAGGACATAAAAGCAAAAATGAACCGGATCCAAGACTCAAGTGGGCCTCACTAAAGGAAAAGGTGGGTAGGTAAATTACTACCGTTGAAACCTCCCTGGGGTCTACAGTGATGTTTATATGACATCCATACCGTTCATAACGTCACTACTACTAGGATGAACTGGAAAAACAAATATTATCCTCATTCGAAACTCCTGTGGCTCTACAAATATTTCAACTGTGGACGTTCAAGTCTCACGTTTTCGGCCCACTTGAGTCTTGGATCCAGTTCATTTTTGTTGTCATATCCTAAAATGAGTTCCCAAAACGGATGGACGGTGTGGATTTATCAAAAACTCACTGTGGGCCCACCTTGGTTCCCAGTGCAGGAAATTCCTGCGCAAGGCTTTCGCAGGAAATCCGCGCCCTAATAATCCCTTGTGCCAAAATCCATACCATTATGCAGGCCCCACCAAGGATGTAAGTAGCATAAGGACGCACCCCTTTCAACGTCAATGAAAAAGCGCCGTTGGGGGTGTCACAGGAAAAAGCAGCATGCATGCATATCTGCTTATGAGGCATGACGTAAGTACATGAAAAAAACAAAATTCATGAAGTATTTTAAATATTTTCACTAAGTACAGCCGGGTCCCGGTTGCCAGTCAGTCACTCCAAAGAGAGAAGTCCACGTTGGAGTCTTCGTCGTCAAAATTATAACCTCTTTGCATAGGTGGCGGAGGGAGAAGCAACCCCTCTGCCATGTCAGCAAGTAGGCCCGGCATGTTGAACAGTGCATCCTCGTCAATGAAACCCGTCGAAGGTTCTCGAACTTCCTTTGGGCTTTCTTCGCTTGCCACTCCATCGAAAGTAGTTGACGAGGAAGAAGCTGCTGTTGTTCCTCTTCCATTTGTAGTAGTGCGAAAGGCTTCAGCAGCTGCAGCAGCTGCCACTTGTATGTCAGCAGCCGAGGACGACCGAGCGCGAGGTAGTATCCAAGTCGAGTCCGGGAAGTTAAGTGGGGCCGACACCCCTCGCAGTGCGATGGCTGCCACGTCATACGCACGAGCGGCCATCTCAGGGGAAGGGAATGTGCCGAGCCATATACGACTCTTCGTGTGAGGATTGCGCACCTCGCACACCCATTTCTCGCCGTTCCGCTGCCGTACGCCTCGGTAGATCGGGTGGCGGGTCTCTTTGAATTTCTTCCGGCCAGCCTTGCGCTTGAAAGTGGCTACAGGTGGCACGTGTGGAGGAGAGTGGCCGTTGGATGAGGATGAAGAGAAGTCTTCCAAGTCCATGAAAGAAGCGTTGGTTGAAAAGAAGAAGAAGAAAAAGGTTGGAGGAGAGAGGAGAGGGTTGAAGGGGGTTGATAAAGGTTGGAACTCGGCCGCGATGCTTACGAGGGTAGTCCCACGGAAACACGAGCTTGACCCGGCTTGTATATTTCGCACGTGGAACGCCGGATTTTGCAAGGGGGCTGTCGGGGAAGTCGGTTCGAACTTCGGCTCGGCGACGCGCCTACGGGTTTAAGAAATGCCTCCGCGTAGGTATTAAATTACGAGAATGCCATTGGAACCTTCCATGGATCTGGAGCGGATTAGGTGTGACGCTGGCCTCCCTCAACACCGTGCGGCCCTGACGTGCGGATTAGGTATCATATCCACTCCGTCCATCCATTTTTCCATATCACTTTATGACATGATCCCAAAAATAAAGAATATCTAATTAGTGGATGGACTACCCTACAGGAAACAGTATTTGATTGAACGTTCACTATTAAAATATTACTAGGGCCTACCGCATTGTTTATTTCCCATCCAACCTGTTGATAATGTCACACGGACCAATATTAAGGAAAAAACAAACATCCACCTCAATACAAAACATTTTTGGCCCAAGATATGTTTTTAATGGCCAGTTACCATTATTTCCTGCAGCGTAGTCCACCTGAGATTTGGATCTGCCTCATTTTTTTGGATCATGCCCTTAAATGAGCTCGCAAAATGGATGGATGGTATGGACATGTTCTACATGTATCAAGTTGGGTCCCACCGTAAGAGATGAACTCTCTTGCGTGAGGCCACGTTCTCACCAAATTCGCTTTACAATTGGCATATTAGTTAAAAGAGCCTTTAAGTTTTTTTTTTTTTTTTTTTTTTTTTTTTTTTTTTTTTTTTTTTTATGTTATCATGATGTTAACCTTCCTATCATAAGCCTTTTTTTTGTTGCCTTTTAAATATTGTTTGACTTTTTTCAAACAAAAACCCGATGTCCCCTTGTATGGCTGCAGCAGAATGTAGAAGTCAAGAAGGCCTTTTTAGATTGTGGGTGTGGGTATACTAAATCAATGATTGAGGCCATCCCTCAGCTG
This sequence comes from Liriodendron chinense, assembly GCA_003013855.2. Taxonomy (NCBI): domain Eukaryota; kingdom Viridiplantae; phylum Streptophyta; class Magnoliopsida; order Magnoliales; family Magnoliaceae; genus Liriodendron; species Liriodendron chinense. The sequence goes on along the minus strand of PVNU02001771.1, from coordinate 25,945 downwards.
ATCTGATCCGTTCACTTTAATCGAACAATCGTGAACCTATGATAAGGTCATTTCAAAAAAAAATGGAGCTTTTTTGTAGCCCATACCTATATTAACGTTGTGAATTAATTCTAAATTGTTTCATCTAGTATGGTCCATCTGTGATGAGTTGGGTCCCACCGTAAGAGATGAACTCTCTTGCGTGAGGCCACGTTCTCACCAAATCCGCTTTACAATTGGCATATTAGTTAAAAGAGCCTTTAATTTTATTTTTTTTATGTTATCATGATGTTAACCTTCCTATCATAAGCCTTTTTTTTATTGCCTTTTAAATATTGTTTGACTTTTTTAACAAAAACCCGATGTCCCCTTGTATGGCTACAGCAGAATGTAGAAGTCAAGAAGGCCTTTTGAGATTGTGGGTGTGGGTATACTAAATCAACGATTGAGGCCATCCCTCAGCTGATCTGATCCGTTCACTTTAATCGGACAATCGTGAACCTATGATAAGGTCATTTCAAAAAAAAAATGGAGCTTTTTTGTAGCCCATACCTATATTAACGTTGTGAATTAATTCTAAATTGTTTCATCTAGTATGGTCCATCTGTGATGAGTTTTACCTTCAAACTTGGACATATGGCATGAAATTAAAATCACATTCATATGGATGTCTTGGATCTACTCCAAGATTATCTAGTGGGCCCAACATAAAAACATTGGATGGGTTCAATAAATGGGAATCTTGTGTGGGAAATGCCATTTGGCTTTTTCCTTTTTTTCTTCTTTTTCTTGGGAGTGAACCATTTGACCTATAGAATCATTGTCACCTCCATAGAACCATTGTCACCTCCATGGGACCCACCTGGCGAGCTTCCAACATGCATCGATGTCATTTCCTCTATTCCAGCAAGTTTCTAAGTTTTTTTTTTTTTTTAGATTTTTTGCCATAATCTCTGACGTAGAAGTTATGATGATCAAATGTGGGTTTAAGTTATAATAGTGGGTTTTTTTTAGTGTGTATCAATAAAAAAAAACTATGTTTTTTTATAAAACTTTTTGATAAACAACATGGACATGATTGACTCTATACTAAGATCTTGACTATTACTAATAGTTATAATTACACAATCTCACGAGTCTAGGACCGAACAAAGCATAAGTCCACCTTTTTCTTTGTCATTAATCTTCGCATCAAGCATTACAGTAATATGTTAATCAAAATATTAAACCATTAAGTGTTCTTGCAAAGAGAACCCTTCTTTCATTCACAAATTGTATAGTTGTCGTATAATAAAAATTTTGTTTGACATCGATTTTCGTTCATATAAATATCACAATTTATTATACAAACTTTTAGTAGTGGTTTGATTGGATATGTTGAACAAATTAAATCATCTAGTGCAAAAGAATATCCACCATAGCTAACAGATTTTTCTTTCAAATACCTCATATTTCAATTTTACGAGCTTCTTTTCTTTTCTTTATATAGTAATTGTACAACCTTACTTAACCAACACCACATTTATATTCCTCAATTTCAACGGTGGGTGACTGAATTCGTCAAATGTTAATATGTTGAATATGGTAGAATTCGATCTAGACATTTGAAACACAATTACAATACAAATGCCTGCACTATTCTTAACTTTTAACTCTAATACCAATTGTCATTAAAATAATAATAAATAATACTTAAAAAAAAAACACCATATACATTCCATGCATGTAACAAAAGCCACAATACAAAATAATCAAACCAAAAGACTAAAGACGAAACGAAAAATAAGAGATGAGATACATAGGTATAGGAATTTATGTAATTTGGTAATATACTAACATCCCACCAAGAAAACATTCACCAGAAAATGCTTCTTTGTACCTGTTATGGGTAAAAGAGCCGACCTGAAAGAAGACAGATTTTGCCGACCCGGGAAAGACAAGCCGACTCGTAACAGATTCGGATACGGGTTGGGTCGTATTAACCCGATGAAAACTGGTCGGCTCGGCCCTATGTAATGAAGATCGACCTAAGAGAGCTGAACTGTAAATCCGCGATCTTAGGCTCACGCCGAGATATCAGGTGGAAAGATCGACATCCCTAGCTTTTAGGGATAAGGATCTTCGTTTGTTATGGGCAGATCCAGAGATCTCGGGAACCCAGTTGGCAGTCCGCTGGAATTACGACTCTCCGAATGGCAAGCAGTTTCGCAAACTAAGTTTATAAATAAGGATGTTCTCTCCATTATCAAGGTATGAAAACTGATATCGATCTACACTAAAACATTCAATTGTTGAAGGTCGCTGACTTAGGCATCGGAGGGTTATTGGCTGGACCCCCCCCCCCCCCCCCCCCCCCCTTATTCTCTATGTTCTTTTGTAGGATCTAAGGATTACATCATCTCAGTCCTGTTCTACCAGAAGTCCGACTCCATTCAACTATCCAGACCATAAATCTACATCTTCGTCTGTTGACCATTTTTTGGTAACAACAGATTGGCGCCGTCTGTGGGAAACGCCTTCTTCCTTTAACTAGGAAGTCCGTGTTCTCACCCAATCGTCTAAGACGACCTCAACATCTTCCCCCTCTTTTTTGCAATGGTCGAGGAAAAGAAAGTACAAGGGGAAAGCACCCGCGATCGTCGAACCTTCAGACGATCAGATGTCAGAAAATGAAGGATCGTTTCCTGAAACTCCCGCCATACAACTCGGAGGGGATTATCCTCATTATACTCAGCAGAGAGGGCAACAGAGGCCTCGTAATCGAGGAATGAGGTTGTCTCTTCTCGAAGAGCAGGGTGGGGGGAGTCAACCAAAAGATGGGAGGCGTCGATGAACGATTCGGCTACGTGGACCAGAGGCTGGACGAGATTAAGGCTCTCCTAACCGGTCTGGTCCATCCGACGGTCGCAAATGAGAGAGACCTGTGAAGGGCCTCAGCCTACTCACCCCCGACCTCAACAATCCCAGCACTCTCGCCAGACTCGGCCGTCGCAGCATTCTCAGCAGCCCGTTCCGGTCGAAGAAAGCGAGGCCGCCAGTAAATCAACCGGGGCAAGGTCTCGACCAGCAACGGATTTGCCTGCCAACGATCTGCGACACCGGCTCGAGGAACGGAGGACGGCTCGTCTCGAACATGAACGGGCTGATCGTGAAGCCAGTAACCGGGTAGAACGACAACCTAAGCCCGCTGGAGGCCGAGCTGAAAGAACTCCGGGAACAAATGGGCGATATTCAGAGAGCACAGCGCGCCCGAGCACCGATTGCAGTAGACGCGCTGGTCGACTCATCTGAGTCGCCATTCACGACGAAATTCGTGAAGAACCCCTTCCCAAAGGGTTTAAGGTTCCTCAACTGAAGCAATATTCTGGGATAGGAGATCCGGCGGAACACTTAGAAAATTTCAAAGTCCGCATGGACCTCCTCGGGGCCAACGGACACATTATGTGTAAAGCTTTTCCGTTATCCTTGACGAGCTCGGCATGGACATGGTTTCGCAACCTTAAACCCAGAACTATCAGCTCGTTCTCTTAATTAAGCCGAGCCTTCGCCACTCAGTTCATCGGGAGCACCGACCCGAGGAAGCATTCGACACACCTTAGCAGCAATCAGGCAAAAAGAAGACGAGTCCCTAAAAGATTATCTCGCGCGCTTCAATTCAGAAGCGGTGCAAATTGAAAATCTCTCACAAGATGTGTTGTTACACACCATGATTGGAGGACTACGAGACCGAAGGTTTCTTTGGTCTGTTGGGGAAGAGCCGCCCCAGTCTATGGCCGAATTTTTAGATCGGGCGGCTAAGCACATCAACGCCGAAGAGCTGGTTAATGCTCATCGACCGACGACCAGGAATAAGGATCGTCAGGACAGCAGTAGCTCGAAAAAACACAGGTCGGAGCGGAAGTCGGAACGGAGGTCACCAGCTCGGAACGGACCTGTCCGTGGAACGAAACCACCTGCGCCACGGTTCGAAAAGTACACGCCGCTCAATAAAACCATCGAGCAAGTGTATCTAGCAGAGAAAGGCAGGTACAACTTTGACCGACCTGCGAAGATAAAGACTGACCCTAACAAAAGGTCGAAATCAAGGTACTGTCTGTACCATAAGGACCACGGTCACAACACCGTGGATTGCTTCGATTTAAAACGACAAATAGAGACCCTCATTCAACAGGGATTTCTAAAAGACTACATCGCTCAGCGACCAGACGGTCGGAGAAACAAAGATCAGTCAGCAGATCTGAACGAAGAATTGAATAACAATCCTGTGGAAGAAATTCACATGATCTTCGGCGGACCGATCACTGGAGATTCCGGGAATTCGTGTAAAAATTATGTGCGACAAGAAAGAACATCCCAACCAGAACCGGGACCGTCCGGATTGTCTGTGAACGTCGCCAGCCGACCTTCAAAAGTCGCAAAAGTTGCATCTCGGGCGATAACGTTTACTGAAGAAGATGCCCGAGGAATAGTGCACCCACATGACGACTCCCTCGTCGTCTCAATGGTGGTAGCGAACAAAAAGCTCCACCGGATGATGATCGATACAGGGAGCTCGTCGGACATTTTGTACGTGTCAGCTTTCGAAAGAATGAAGATCGATCATTCCAGATTAAGGCCAGTCAAGACAGCATTAATTGGATTTACAGGAGATAGTGTCATGCCAGAAGGAGAGATAACTTTACCAGTCACAGCCGGGGAAGAACCTAATCAAAAAATGATTATGGTCGATTTCCTCGTTGTGAACACCCCCTCTGCCTATAATGCCATCATCGTCCGCCCTATCTTGCGAACTCTCAAAGCTGCTGTTTCCATCTATCACCTAACGATGAAGTTCAAAACTGATGAAGGGGTCGGCGTAGTCAGGGGAGACCAACAAGAAGCACGGCATTGTTACGAACTTTCTCTAAAAGGGAAAAATAAAGGCACAATATCAACTGTCTCTCACGCGTCTTCCTTGAACCCGAGAGAAGACGAGCAGGAGCGCGGATCACCAGCGGAGGAGTTGGTCGATATTCACTTATCAGAGGCCGATCTGACCAGGGTTATTCAGATCGGGTCACGTTTGACAGACGAGGTACGAAATAACTTGATAAACTTTCTGAAGGAACATATAGATGTCTTTGCGTGGTCTCATGAAGAAATGCCCGGAATCTCTCCGGAGGTAATAGTCCACCGACTCAATGTCGACCCGACCATGAGACCGATCCGTCAAAAAAGGCGTACTTTCAACACGGAAAGATACGCGATAATCGAAGAAGAAGTACAGAAACTACGCAAGGCGGGGTTTGTCCAAGAAATATGCTACCCAGATTGGTTGGCGAATGTTGTCCTCAGTAAAAAGACCAATGAAAAATGGAGGGTCTGTGTGGATTATACCGACCTGAACAAAGCTTGCCCTAAGGACAGCTTCCCGCTACCGAGGATAGATCAGCTCGTCGACGCAACTGCTGGGCACGAACTTCTCAGCTTTATGGACGCCTTTTCTGGGTATAATCAAATCCAGATGTACGCTCCCGATCGACAAAAGACCGCATTCATCACGGACCGGGGGCTCTACTGCTACAAGGTCATGCCCTTCGGGCTCAAGAACGCCGGGGCGACCTACCAACGACTGGTAAACAAGATGTTTGCGGATCAACTAGGCAAAACTATGGAGGTGTATGTCGACGACATGCTCATCAAAAGTAAGCGCTCAGAGGATCACGTCAACGACCTATGCACTGCATTCAGAATATTAAGGAAGTATCGTATGAAGCTCAACCCTAGCAAATGCGCCTTTGGAGTGGGCTCAGGAAAATTCCTTGGCTTCATGGTAAACCAGCGAGGAATTGAAGCCAATCAAGAAAAAATCCAGGCCCTCCTTGATATGAGCTCGCCTCGCACAGTGAAAGAAATTCAGCGGCTCACAGGAAGGATCGCAGCACTCAACAGGTTCGTCTCAAAGGCCACTGACCGATGTCTTCCTTTCTTCAAACAGCTGCGTAAATGTAAGGAAATGACGTGGACTCTAGAATGTGAGCGAGCCTTTGTAGAGCTGAAAGCCTACCTCGGCTCCCCACCGCCGTTGTCCAAGCCGGTGCATAAAGAAGAACTGCTCCTGTACCTAGCAGTCTCAGAAGCGGCGGTCAGCTCGGCTCTAGTCCGAGACGACGAGGGAGTGCAAAGGCCTGTTTATTACACAAGCAAAGCCTTGATCGACTCGGAAACACGATACCCTCAAATCGAAAAACTCGCCCTGGCTTTAATCACCTCGGCCCGCAAGTTGAGGCCATACTTCCAAGCGCATCCGATAGCTGTGTTAACCGATCAGCCTCTACGGCAGGTGCTACAGAATCCCCAAACGTCAGGTCGCCTCGTCAAATGGGCCGTCGAACTGGGCGAATTCGATATACGGTACCGACCTCGTACCGCAATCAAGGGACAAGCTGTCGCCGACTTCATCGTCGAATTAACCGAGCCTCACGAGGCTGAGTGCGGTCGTGAACTTGTCCAGAATCCGGGGGTAAGGTATGTCACACCTTCTTGGACATTGCACGTCGACGGGTCTTCCAACTCACAAGGCAGTGGAGCTGGTCTCGTTCTGTCCTCACCTGATGGGATCAAAATTCAGTATGCACTTCGATTCAGATTTCGAGCTTCGAATAATGAAGCGGAATATGAAGCCCTCCTAGCCGGTCTTCGCCTCGCCTCGAAAATAGGAATACGATCGGTAAGGGTATTCAGCGACTCGCAACTGGTGGTCGGGCAGGTGACTGCGGAATATCAGGCAAAGGGAGGAAGAATGGCTGCATATCTGAACAAAGCTCAGGAGCTACTGTTACGATTCGACCATTATGAAATCGTTCAAATCCCACGAGATGGGAACACAAACGCAGATGCTCTCGCGAAGCTTACATCATCAGCAGATGACGAGCTCGGCAGAATGATACCTATCGAGTTTCTCCCTCAGCGCAGCATATCGTCAATTGAGTTCACTGAAAGTTTTTCCAATATCGGAGAATCCAGATTGGAGGGATCCTATCATCCGATTTCTACGATCGGGCAAGTTACCTGACGACCAGAAAGAAGCTCGGCGCATCCGCTATAGGTCAGCTCGGTATACATTGATAGAGGGTGTCCTCTATAAGAAAGGCTTCTCCCGCCCGTGTCGGCGTTGTTTAGGACCTGAAGAAGCTGATTATGTATTACGTGAAATCCACTACGGATGTTGCGGGAATCATTCCGGGGCTCGAGCACTTGCACAGAAATCGATCCGACAGGGATATTACTGGCCCACCATCCAGCAAGATGCCCGAGAGACCGTTAAAAGATGCGATAAGTGCCAACGATTCGCTCCAATACCTCACCTGCCGCCAGAAGAGCTCACGCCCATGGCTGGACCCTGGTCATTTGCTCAATGGGGGGTCGATATCATCGGCCCACTCCGACGGGAAAAGGACAAGTTAAATATGCAATTGTCGCCGTCGACTACTTCACAAAATGGGCTGAAGCAGAACCACTGGCTACCATCACAGAAAAGAAGACGACGGACTTCGTTTGGAGAGCGATTGTGTGTCGCTTCGGGATCCCGAATACCATAATCACAGACAACGGGCGACAGTTCGACAATCAAGGATTTCGTACATTTTGCACTGGATTGGGCATTAAAAATGTATATTCGTCCCCTCACCACCCTCAAGCCAATGGTCAGGTCGAAGCAGTCAACAAAATTATCAAGAACCATCTCAAAACGAAGCTCGGAGAAAGAAAGGGGGCTTGGGCGAAAGAACTTCCTGAGGTGCTGTGGGCCTACCGAACTACAGCTCGGTCTACTACTGGGGAAACTCCTTTCTTCCTGGCATTTGGAGCCGAAGCCGTTGTGCGTGTGGAAATCGGAATACCCACGAGCAGGACGGGCCATCACAGGCCTGACCTAAATGAGGGTCAGCTGCGAGTAAGCCTAGACCTACTCGACGAAGTAAGAGAAGCTTCTCAAGTACGTGTAGCCGCATATCAGCAGAGGGTCCGACGATACTACAACTCCAAAGTGCGAGAGCGACGGTTCCGAGCTGGTGACCTCGTCCTTAGAAAGGTAAACATAAATGACAAAGCCGGAGTATTCGGCCCTAATTGGGAAGGACCATATAAGGTCGTCAGTTCACGTCGTCTCGGCACTTATCGGCTCGAAAACATGGAGGGAAAACCACTTCCTCATCCATGGAACGCCGAACATCTCAAGATCTACTACCCATGAACAACGGGCTGTGTTCGACGCAAAATATGTGTTTCATAACGACAATTTAATAAAATCTTTTCCTAAGACTTGTTTTACGACATTCTCTCAATGCAACCTAATGTCAGAATAAGTACATTCAAGCTTGCTAAAATACATAGGTGGCCGACCTGGCTAGCCAGTCCCAGATCAGTTCGACCATATAAACTCAATACATCAGCGACAATACGAAAGTAAAATCTACAAGTAAAATCTGCCTCAAAGGGCTTGTATTCAAAATTAAATATTGTGTACATAAAAAAAGAAGGAATACAAGTCCTATCTAATCCTTGCCAGCCCCAGACGGGCCAGCACCATCGTCTCGACCCGCACCTCCTCCTCCTCGTCTTCGTCCACCGGCGTAAGGTCAAGGGTCGGGAAATACTTGAGTACAAGACGCCTGCACTCCTGGAAGCCATCGTTGTATAGCTCCTCAGAAACTTCAGACAACTTCTTATACTCAGCCTTCGCCCCATTAATCTCCGCCAGGGACTTCAGCTGGACCTCCTTCAGAAGCCCAGCTAGACTCATCTTCTCCTCCTCGGCCGTCTTCAGAGCAGCCTCAAGGGATTCAGCCTTATTCCCGTCGGATACGGCCTTGGCCTCAGCCTCCTTCAGAGCCTCTTCTAGAGACCGGACCTGAACCTGAGATATCTCCAGCTCCGATTGTGCGACCTTCAGCTCGGACTGGGAAGACTTCAGCTCGGCCTGAGTAGACTTCAGCTCGGACTGAGCTTCCTTCAGAAGAAGGATACACTTCTTCAGCTCGGCCTTCACGGCTTCGGTCTTCGTCTTCCAAGAAGAAGCAGCAACCAGAGCTTTTTACATCTGGTGGTTCCGCTCGGCCTATCACCTGACAGATCATGATAAGTGCTGCCGAATCCTGCGAAAGTAACACAGTTAGAAAGCATCATGGGTATATAAAAGAAGAAATAGAAGAAGTTTGTGAAATTACCCTGAGACTGCTCTCTATTACCACCCCGACCATCTGATCCGGGTCGGAGGAGGCTAGGATATTCAGGTCTTGGGGGATGGTGTGGTTGACACGCATATATGCGTTGACACCCTCCATCCAAGACGAATACTACTCCGTTAACGGAGGCATCTCGACTCGGTCCTCCCGTTGCTCAGCAGCGGCAGTGGGAGCGATACTTGGCTGAAGAGGATGGCTGGTGGAGACACCAGCAGCCGGTTGGTCAGGTCCAGCTGCAGCAGGTTGGGAGGTCTGGGAGGAGACGGTTGGAGGCGCAGATATGTTGATGGGCTCAGCTCGTGAGCCCGAGTTATCCGGCACGTTGATCACCGGGTCATCAGCAGATGTCACCGGGATGGCCGTTGGCTCGGTTCTGGGTTGTGCGGAATCCGAGCTGGGAGGTTGTCCTGACCCACAGATGAAGGATTGGGGCAGGCGAGGTGGTCTCTACGCCTCGGCGGTAGTCGCCTTCTTCCTAGGGGGCTCGGCAGAGCTCTGCCTGCGGTCTAGAAACCGAGTTGGAATCTTCCGCTTGGAGACTGCCTTCAGAGCCATTCCTGTCCAAGAAAAGGAAGAAAAAATGATTAAACAACAAAACAAAAGATAAAAAAAAAAATTTATTGGCTCAGCTTGCCGACCTGATTCAGAAATGGAGTTTAATGTGATCACTCTCCGGAAGTCTCTCTCTGCAGTAGGGAGAGCTCAGGCCTTGTGGATCTGTCTCTCTTGAACTACAGAAAAAGCCACCCGAATGGTCGCCGACACTGTAGAAGGAACAGGTACATACGTTAAAAAAAAAAGAGGAAGTTCAAGAAGAGCGGAAAAATCAGTTAGGTCGGAACTTCATCCGACCTGGCAGAGCAAAGTCGGCTCGGACTCGGAATTTCAGGGGTTGAGGCTCATCTGACGGGCACTCCCAACTGCCCGACGCGAAGAACCACTTCCTCTTCCAAGTTTTTGTGGAGGAGGGCAAACAGGTGATCATCGAGCCGCCCTGACCCGGCAACGACGAAAAGTAATAGAGTCCTTGGCCGCCCAAGGACTTGAGAATATACATAGAAAAGAGTTCATTGGAGGTAAACTCTTTATTTCCTAACTTCTGCCAAAGTATATAGCATCCGACCATGCACCTCCATGCATTCGGTTGCAGTTGGCTCGGAGAGAGACCTAAGACACTAAGGACTTCCCTCACGAAAGGGTGTAAGGGTAACCTCAGCCCGGACTCTAAATGCATCAAGGAAATAACTACCTCCCCGGCTTTAGGTCGGCTCGGCCTATCAGCTCGGTCAGGAACCCTAAATTCTATGTAATCTGGAAGTTCATATATCTCCTTCGCAGCGTCCAGCTCGTCCTGGGTGATCTGCGAAATCATAGAATCTAATTCGAAGGGTTCTCTCTGGGCCATGGCACTGCCGGCAGCTGACCCAGGAAGTTCAGACTCCCCCTCTCCAACAGCCTCATCTACTCTCACCCCAGAATCCGATTCACTGATATTTTCCCCCTCGTGGCAGAGGAGAGGTAAGTCAGACTCATGGTCATCATACCTCACCTTGAGGATTGCCTCAGAACACGAGGTTTCTGGCTCCGACATTTCCCAAATAAAGAAAAAAGGGGAGAAAAGAAAATCCTTTGAAGGAAAGAAAAAGGAGCGTACCAGAACGCTGGCACGGTCGCTGGGAGGAAAAAAGTTGAGGAGAATGAGGGAGGAAGGAAGTTGAGGAGAATGGGGAAGGAAGAAGAACCAGGGTACGGAAGCAGTGAAGAGAATGAAGAGAGGTTTCTAAAATCCGACCAAGTCTCAGATTATATACTCGGGAAAGGATTTGGGCCCTATTCAGGTCTCATCGCATTCAATGCGAAGACGACACGTGGCAACTCCCTACTCGGTGAATTCGAAAAGTTGCGCCGCTCAGGACACACGGCGACACCCCGTTCGACTAAATCATATCGATGATATCACGCCGTACGGAGGAATGATAACTCATCGATATTTCAAGAGACGCATTTAATGCCATTTTCCCGCCCATCGAAACGGCGGCGTTGCGGATACTAAACGACAAAAAACATTTAGGTCGGCAATTTCCTCTTACGTTTTTACCCCCGAGCTGAGCAGAATACCCTCGAGGGTAAAAGGGGGCTTCTGTTATGGGTAAAAGAGCCGACCTGAAAGAAGACAGATTTTGCCGACCCGGGAAAGATGAGCCGACTCGTAACAGATTCGGATACGGGTCGGGACGGGTCGTATTAACCCGATGAAAACTGGTCGGCTCGGCCCTATGTAATGAAGATCGACCTAAGCGAGCTGAACTGTAAATCCGCGATCTTAGGCTCACGCCGAGATATCAGGTGGAAAGATCGACATCCCTAGCTTTTAGGGATAAGGATCTTCGTTTGTTATGAGCAGATCCAGAGATCTCGGGAACCCAGCTGGCAGTCTGCTGGAATTATGACTCTCCGAATGGCAAGCAGTTTCGCAAACTAAGTTTATAAATAAGGATGTTCTCTCCATTATCAAGGTATGAAAACTGATATCGATCTACACTAAAACATTCAATTGTTGAAGGTCGCTGACTTAGGCATCGGAGTGTTATTGGCTGGACCCCAACCCCCCCCCCCCCCCCCTTATTCTCTGTGTTCTTTTGCAGGATCTAAGGATTACGTCATCTCAGTCCTGTTTTACCAGAAGTCCGACTCCATTCAACTATCCAGACCATAAATCTACATCTTCGTCTGTTGACCATTTTTTTTGTAACAACAATACCCATGTTTTGCTCTACATAGACAGTATATCCCATGGAAAGACCCCAGCCAAAGCTTACCATAATTAGACTTATCATACGGCGTACTTACAAGCGAACCATTGGGGCCATTCCCACGTTGGAAATGCGTACCGTTGGTCATATTCACGTCACCGTTATGGTGGCGTTCAATAGTCGTAGGTTCAACGAAACATCTTCCACGTGGTACGGACGTCTGGACATCTACGTCACTACAGATGTCAACACCACGTACACAAATAGGGCGCAGCTTCGGTGGATATAGAGGTGGGGCCTACCTTCATGTATGTGCCTTAAATCCATACGGTCCATTCATTTTTACAGCTCATTTTAGGTTCATGACCTAAAAAATTGAATCAGATCCAAATCTTAGGCCGATCAAACCGCAGGAAACAGTGGTGATTGAATACCCACCATTAAAAACTTCTTGGGGTCCAATGGAAGGTTTATTTTCCATCTAACCTGTTGATAACGTGAAAAAGAACTGGATGAAGGGGCCACACAAATATCAGCTCGATCCAAAACTTTTATAACCCACAAGAAGTTTTTAATGGTTAATTACAACTGCTTCCTGTGGAGTGGTCCACCTGAGATTTGTATGTAGTTCATTTTGCGGATCATACACTAAAATAATCTGCTAAAACGGATGGATGGGGTGGATGAAAGGAACATACATCAAGTTGGCCTCACAGTCGGGGATCCGCCGAAGCAGCGCCCACACGAGGATTCGTCGACTTGTTAAAAATCAAAGAAGATGACAAGTGTTTTAGGTTTTGTCCCGACACAGAGAAATCCCGGTGACATGTACAGCTAATCAATCCAAACAGTTTCTAGTACTGAAATCCAACCGACATTCCTAATCCTAAAGGGTTGAAATCCAAAATAAATGTCAAGCATTTTAGAGTATGTCCCCACTTTGAGAGAACAGAGACATGTAGTTCTGATATTGTTGATTTGGTGGCTTTTTGGAAAGGCTCCAGCTTTGATCAACGAGATTCGAGAATTAGAGAACTGATACCCTACAATGCAATGATGGTTCACAAGTAGTCATTAAGGTGGGCCCCGCATAATGGATAGTGCGCATTAAAGGTCAGGCCTTAATGATGATTGACCCACATAAAGATGTGTAAGCCCCACTTGATAGATGACCCACATTGAAGGTGGGGCCCACAGGATGGATGGTCCACATCAGAGTGGGCTCCACAAGATGGGCAGTTAACATAAGGTTGGCCCACATGATGGATGACCCGCATCAAGGTATGCCACACAAATGGACTGTTCATATCAAAGGTCGGCCCTTAATGATGAATGGCCCACAACCAAGGTGGGCCCAATTGATGGCTAGTCCACATCAAAAGTTAGGCAACATGATGGGCAGTGTATATTGAATGTGGGCGCCACATGATGGATGACCCATGTCAATGTATAGATCCCATATGAAGCAATTCACATTGAATGTGGGCCCCTAATTATGGGCAGTCCACATTAAGGCGGGCCCTCATGATGGATAGCCCACATCAAAGGTGGGCCGTGCAAGGTGGATGGTCTACATTGAAGGTAGGATAGACATGATAGACAGTTCATATTGAATTGAAGACATGGCCAAAGTGGGCCCAATATAATAAATGGTCCACATCAAAAGTTGACCCCACATGATGGGCGATGGATACTAAGGGTGAACCAAAACGAAGGGATGAACACTTAAGTGATGTTGGAAGCTTTTCTACAGTTTAGCTTATTACTACTAAATAAAAATAAAACAAGATAATCTACCTAAGATAGTAGCAGGTGCAAAGTACATTTAGATCCCAACCAGCCCTATATAGGGGGGGGCAGTTGAGCCTTTCATCTGGCTCCTTTGTGGGCTCAAGCCCTAAAATGATATGTCAAAATAGATGGACAGCGTGGATGAAACATATAGGTCGTGGTAGGCCCCACAGAACCCTTGATAGGGGCCATCCATCTTTAGCTAGGTACTGGTGGGGCGTGGATTTCCTAGAAAGGGTTTCACATAAAGTTCTTGTTCAAGGAAGTTACATGGGGCCCACTGTGATGTTTGTGATCAATCTGCCCCATCCAACCTTTTTTTCTCCTTATTTTACGACATGAGGCAAAAGTTGAAGCAGATCAAAAATTCAAGCGGGCCAAATGAGAGGAAACAATGGGAATTGAGAGACCGCCATTGAAACATTCGTATGACTACAAAAGTTTAGTCTTAGGCTATTTTACTTTTTCGGTTCATCCCAGTAGAAATGACCTTATAAACGGTTTGGATGGCATATAAACAACCAGGTGGGCATTTCTTTTCCTGCTTTTCCCACTAGTGTGAGTTTTAGATCTACTTCATTTTTTTTTTTATCTCATGTCCTAAAATAAGCAGGTAAAACAGATGGATGGTGTGGATTGATTGCAAACATCATAGTGGGCCCCATGTAACTTCGTAGCGTAGGAACTTCCTGCTAACAGCTTTCGCAGGAAATCCGCGTCTGTCCATAGGAAATCTCGGACGTGGATTAGCTATGGGTTTAGTAGTGTCCTTACTACTGAAGTGACATCACCAAGTTATATGGGCCCCACCATGATGCATGTGTTGTAGCCATACCATCCAACCATTAGGAGAGATCATTTTATGGCTTGAAACAAAGAATGGGGCAGCTTCAAAGCTCAAATGGACCCCAGGGACAGTGGCGCCCACTGTTGAAACCTTCCTAGGGCCCACCATGATGTTTATTTGAGATTCAACATGTTTATAAGTTCACACAACATGGACGAAGGGAAAACAAAAATATCAGTTTGATCAAAAAGTTTTATGTCCCCGAAAAGTTTTTAATGGTACGCGTTCAATCCTAGTGGGTACATGGCGTCCACTTGAGCTTTAGATCTACCTCATTCTTTGCTTCATGCTTTCGCCTCAGGAGAGCAGATTAGGTGATACGTCGGCCTCACCCAAGATGGTCAACCCTTACCATGGGGTTAATGTGGGGCCCACCTTGATGTATGCATTATGTATCCATGCCATCCATCCGTTTTTCCATATCATTTTAGGGTATTAACAAAAAAATGAAGAAGATTCAATTATCAAGTGGACCATATCATAAGAAATAGTGGTGATTTCCTTCCTCTACTAGCTCCTTGGAGCTCATTCGGATTAGCCACACGACTCAGATTGTAGAGAGACTCGTTGACTGAGGATCTTCCATGAATGATCACTTCCTCTTCCTTGCCTAGCTGCTGTTTTTGAAGATCTTCATCTGGCTGTTAATGGCATATCTAATTTGTCCCAGGTAAACCTCATGGTCAGCATTCCATTCGATAAATCAAGTCAAATACGATAGTGTGTATTGTTGGAGCTTTTTGCAATGTATTTTTGAGTCCGCTCGCCTTGCACGTTGAGTCGAGTTAGATCGAGTGTAGGTCCATTGTTGAACCCGATAGATGGAGAATGAGAAGCAGAGTAGATGGTGGGATTTTGTAACTGAGTTGCTTCCATGCTGACTCGCTCATTTCAATTGAATTGGATTCGGGTCAAGGTTTGTGTCGAGATGAGTTTTGGTATGTCTACTCAAGTCAGATTGAGCTGAGTTGCTCAAATCAGGTGCTGTGTGGCGGAGTTGCATCCAGCTTTTCACTAAGTCAGGACTCAGTTTGAGTGTAACTGAGTCTAGCAGGGTCGAGTTTGGGTGAGATTTGGTTCTTACCTATTTGGTGCAGTAAATAGCAGCTGGTTCATGTGATTTAATGCATTGTCTTGCTAAGTTCAGCTTAGACTTGAAGTGATATTGATCAGGATTCAAAGTCGATTCAATCTAGTTACAATGAAAATGGTTCAAGAGAGATTTAGTTTGAATTGATTTGGATTAATCAAGTTAGGATTTCATAACTGATACAAGTCAAGACGAGGTTGAACCATGTCTTATTTAGGTGAGTGAATATACCATTTCTAGTTGTATATGATTTATAACTTAGTTTGAGTTAATTAAAATTTAATTATGATTTATATTTAGGCGAAATCATCTCCCTAGACTATATATACCCTAAATAACCACTTGATTTTCTTGACTCTCTTTTGGAATTTGAATTAGAGCTAGATTGAAATTGTTGATACTAATTTTAATTTGGATAGGGATTGGATCTTCTTTAAAATTTGTCTCTTAGGTTGCATGCTAAAAGTGAATCCACATTCTAAGGTGAGGTTTTCACCTTTCAAGCTTCCCAATATTGTAATAGTTTAGTTGTTTCCTTTAAATTCATTATTTGCTTAAAATACTATTCATGTTTAGTTTATTTGTGGAATTAATGATCAATGTTAGTTTTTATTTGAGAAATTCTTTATATGTGTGTAATGTATAGATTTCAATTTGAGTAGTTTACATGGTATAAAGCCTGAAATGCTTTAGTCTAATGAGTTTTTGAATCATTTGCTCTAGTCTAGTTATGGTGAGTACTTTTGCATGTATTTTGTTAATGGTGATATATGGATTGTAAATAATGGGTTTATGTGTTTTGGACTTTAGCTTGTTTGCCATTTGAAGAGTTGAGAGCGGAATATTAATTGATGTGTTTGGAGTTTGATTTATTGCCACTTGGAGGTGGAATTGAATTGATATTTTATTGTTAATTATACAAATATATGGTTGGTTGTTATTGGCGCAGATGATGGAACTTGTACTTTCACTAGTGACCTAATTTGGAAAATGTGTTGAACTGAAAGTGGTTATAGGTTACCATCTTTGTATACTGATTGAGCCTACATGACTTTTGAAAATAATTTTTGTTATTTGTCCTCAATGGACTCCTTGCCCAAGGGGGCTTTTATGGTATTAGTTGTGTATCGAAATAATGGTAAGTCCTATTAAGGAATCTTAATAAGCCACTAGTGTAGAGGATTATGACTCCATTGTATATCAGTCATTTATCATTAGTTTGTTGTAGGATTCTTCTTCTTGACGTCTCATGGGCCGGGGATGGTGTTATGGGCCATTATATCAGAGTCGTTGGCCTATGCTGGGTTACGCACACCTTCCATAGTGACCAGAAGTATTTAATTGTATATTTTGTAAACCAGATTAATAAAGGCTAGCTAATCATGCATGCATGTCATACAAGCATTATCAGGTGCCTAGTTGACTGTTTTGAAAGACCAGTGTACTGTTTAAACGACCCATTTGTATACAGGCAATTGTCAGGTGCCTAGTTGACTATTTTAAAGGACTAGTGTATTGTTCGAATGACCCATTTCACATTGGAATGAGCTGACTGTTTTGAAAGGCCCATTCCTCGATCTGGCTAGACGTGCATCCCCAGTCGGTGAGCATGTGCATGCATTCATGCATTTAAACAAGAAACAAATTTATAATGTGTGGATTGTATATGAAAATTGATTCTATTTGTAATTTTATATTTGATTGTGTGATGGTCATCTCTTTTCAAATTCTATATCTTGGTTATTGTGTAATCTGTTATCTTTGATTGATTTTACTTACTGATATCATGTCTGGTAATCTTAGAAGGTTTCACCTTACTATGATAGTGATTGACGTTGTCAAACCATATCAGTTGGTATAGGTTGCAAGGATGAGGAGTTGGGCAGATTTTGCAGCTTAAGTCTTTTTAACATAGTTTTTTTTTTTTTTTTGTATTTTATTTTAAGTTGAGACATTTGGTTTGTATAAGCCTTATGGGTGCCCATTGTACAGTTAAACATATGTTGAACATTTCACATCTTGATTTTCTTCCGCTGCCATATAAAAAAAAGAAAGAAAGAAAGAAATTAATGTGCAAATTGGGCTATCATTGAGGGTTAACTCTCGAATTTTTAGAAAATGAGTTCTAAACTTGGGTTACGAAAACCAGGGCGTTACAAAATGGTATCAGAGAAGCTTTAAAACAAACCAAGCCTTGGGGAAAGAGGAACTTATACGAATTCAAATGTCTCAAGTAAAATGTTTAAATTAGAGACATGAACTTAGGTGGATTTTTCTTAAACTCAGGGTAAAATGAGAATTAGAGACCCAAACTTATGCTCCCTAAAATTTGTTTGGATATCCGTCGGAACCTAGAAAAAATTAACTTATGTCATATACATAAGATTAAATAGAAACATTTCTTGAAACTTGGACTTAAAATATTATAAATTTATAGAATCGAAAATTTGAATTTTTCCATATATCTTCTTATATTTAGAAATAACATTTTCACAATTTTTATCAAATAATAACACTTAGAGTTGTGCACTTGTGGGCCCATAATCCATAGGCCGAGGATCAAAAATTGGTTTTACCAAAGGGGAAACCCTAATCTGTTATAAATGAGTTTAGGCCTAAATACTAATATAGTGGCGCCACCAAGTAGTCAGGAATTTGAGTTTCAAATTATCTCTTGCACAATTAATTACACTTAATTAAGCTTAGGTTTAATCGGGGTTTGACCAATTGGTGCATATTTTCAAGAATTATGGATATTTGTTGTAAACAATGGAAAAATTATATAATATTTCTCAAAATATTTAGAAAAATCAAAGTCACGGATTTATGGAACTATACTAAAGAGATGTATGCATGATCTGATTCAATTTCTAAATCTTGGACATTTTTAATGGACTCAATGCCCTGATCAAGTAGAAGACCAGATTCACCAGGATTAAAAAATGATACTAATGAACTCATTGTCTTGGTTAGGTAGAAGTAGAACTGGACATCGAGTCGGGCCAAGTCGAGTTAATTCAAGCTAAGTTAAATGAGTCAGTATACTTCTAAACGCCCACTAGCACTCATATCAACCTACCATAATAATAATAATAATAAGAAATTAAGGTGAAAATTGGGCTATCATTGAAGGTTAACTCTCGGGTTTTCGAAAAATGAGTTTTAAACTTGGGTTACGAAAACCAGGGTGTTACAAAATGGTATCATAGAAGCAATACCCACTAAGTTGTTACCCGAGTAACATCTAATAACCTGTTTAGATGGAAAGAATCCACCGTAATGTGAGCGTGATTTAGGTGTTACCCGTGTAATAGCTTAGTGGGTGTTACCCCTATCGTATAGCCTACCTTGAGCATATATTGTATATCCACTCCGTCCATCCATTTTTACAGCTAGCCCATTGTAGGAGAAGATACAAAAAATTAATCATATCCAAGTCTCCCGTGGACCACACAATAAGAAAGAGTGATGATTGAACGCTCACCCTTAAAAACTTCCCAAGGCCTACTTTAAGAAGATCCATCATGTTTATTTGCCATCCAACTCGTTGATAATGTCAACCAGAACTAGATGAAGGAAAATTATAAGGATTAGCATGATCCAAAACTTTTATGACCTGTATATCCACTCCGTCCATCCATTTTTACAGCTAGCCCATTGTAGGAGAAGATACAAAAAATTAATCATATCCAAGTCTCCCGTGGACCACACAATAAGAAAGAGTGATGATTGAACGCTCACCCTTAAAAACTTCCCAAGGCCTACTTTAAGAAGATCCATCATGTTTGTTTGCCATCCAACTCGTTGATAATGTCAACCAGAACTAGATGAAGGAAAATTATAAGGATTAGCATGATCCAAAACTTTTATGACCTAAAAAAAATCTTTTAATTGTTATTTATCACTTTTTCCAGTGGTGTGGTCTATTAGAGATTTCAATCTTGTTAATATTTGAAATAACGTCCTTAAATGAGCTTAAAATGAATGGACGACGTAAATATGAAACAAATTCATCAAGGTGGGCCCCACGCACCAAAGGTAATACCCACTAAGCTGTTATCGGGTAACAACTAGTTCGCTTCCCCATAATTTGGTATGGTCAACTGTAAATAAGTAATGATTAAGAATACTGTGGTAGTTCAAAGTAAAGCCGGATACGATACCAATTTCACTCTAGCTCTAAAGTTAAGATATGGTTGTAATATACTCCCTTAAATAGACACATGTGGATATAACACACCTAATGTGTTATATCCACACCGTCCATCCATTTTGCAATGACATTTTAGGGCATGACCCTAAATATCAGCTTCATCCAACACTTCTATGGGCTATGGGAGCTTTTAATGGAAAGTGTTCAATCCCAACTGCTTTTATGGTGTTGTCAATTTTCATTTTGGATGTGGCTCTTTTTTTTTCTTCTTTTTTTTTTTCTTTTTCTTTCATAAAATGCTCTTGCAAAATGAATGGACGATATGAATATAACGCATACATCAGTGGGGCCTATGAAACTATGCCATGTCAAGGCCCCTCCGCTCTCTATATTCGGATGAATTCTTCTGATTTGACAGCGTAATGTATCCCATCGATGACAATGAGTAATAATGAATTTTTTACAATGCATTATGGCGGATTCTTTCGATCCAAACAAGCCCTAATTTGATCCTCCTTGAAACAGGACGCAGATTAGCTATTGAACTCGACTCACTATTGAAGTGATGTCACCACATTCTGTGGGCCCCACCATGCATAATGTCTGTGTTGTATCCACATCGTCCATCCATTTGGAGAGATCATTTTAGGGCATAAGACAAAAAATGAGGCATATCCAAAGTTCAAGTGGATCCCACCACAGAAAATAGTGGGGACACTGACGAACACCACCATCGTGGAAACCTTCATAGGGCCCACTATGATATTTATTTGAGATCCAACGTGTTTATAAGTTAAAAAAGAAATAGAATAAGGTAAAACACAAATATAACGTCTGCAGATCAATTTTTTTTTAATGGCAGGCGTTCAATCTCCACTCTTTCTATGGTAGGCTCCACTTGAGCTTTGGATCTACCTTATTCTTTAAATCATGCCCTAAAATGATCTTTTCAAATGGATGGACGGTGTGGATACAACACATATATCATGGTAGGCCCTACAAAACATGGTGATGTCACTTAGTGGCCCCGCTAGCTAATCTGTGTCGGTTGAAACGAGCTTGGCTCACGAACTACGTCCACCAAGACGCTCCTCCGGAAGTGATGGAGAGGGTGCGTTGCACCTCATCATTGGTAGAGAGCCAGCCCACACGATGGGATAGTGGTGTGTTGACAGCCCCGTCACATCAATGTAGGCCCTACTGCTCTCCATCAATGACGAGGTGGCACGCACCCCGTCGGTCTCCTCACCGTCTTGATCGGGGTGGTAGCCAATCCGATCTTCGTTGGAACAGGCAACCCGCGCGTCAGCAGCCAATGCAAGCAATCCGCGTCAACAGAGGCGTGGACTGTCATTTCTATGGAATGGGCGGATTTCACAGGAAGTTCTGTGCTGGGATCCTAAGTGGGGCCAACTGTGATGTTTTTATAAATCCACTCCGTCCACCCCTTTTTTGATATTATTTTAGGACATGTAACTAAAAGTGATCCGGATCCAAGACCCAAGTGGACCACATAAGAGGAAACAATAGGGATTGAGCGTCCACTGTTGAAACATTCATATCGCCACAAAAGTTTTGCATAGTATACGTTTCTTGTTTTTCCGGTTCATCCAAGTGGGAATGACCTTATAAACGGTTTAGATGTCATATAAACATCAAGCTGAAGCACGGTTGGCCCCACCTAGGTTCCCCAGGGGAAATCCGCGTCCATTGTCATGCTACTCGATACTTCGGCGCTAAGAAATTGTCGACGTGGATTGGATTTAATTCAATAAGCCGTACTAGTTGTGGAATACATCTGCTTCCAAAGCTTTAGATTCATGAAAAGATTCGAGACTCTGACTAATTGGCATTTGATTTTTTAAATGAAACCGTTGATCATGTTTCGTATCCACCGTTCATTAAATATCCACGTGTTGAACAGTAAGTAAATCAAATCAGTATAATATTTCTTTTTCCTACTGGCTGTTTAAGCTGGGCCCGAGTTTTGAACCAGTTAGTAACGCTGTTGGTAAGCCACACAACTTTTAGAGCCTGAGTATCAACCATCACCCTCTGTCAGAGTAGCAAAGCTTTCTTGGAATGTACTTTTAAGAGGGCAACATATAGGGATTTTCAGCACGTGTCACGTGCTATTGGCCGGAATTCTGTACGACCGAGGTTTGGTAATTCCATACTCGTGTGATGTACGCGTTCACACGTGGGTACGTAGGCAGATCTGAAACACGTATGTGGAATCTTAGCTTTCCATAACTTCAGAAATAACGAACCTTTGGCCAAAAAAAATCAGAAAATTTCATTCTTCGGTGGGGCCACCACATTTAAAAAGTAAATTAACGTATACAGAGTTTTCTAACCGTTTATTTATTTTGATATTTTGCGGCCCATCTAGGATGTGAAATTGCTTAATTTTTACATGAAACCATCTGAGCAGTGCAGCTCACCTGATGGAAAGCTCAGATCTCAGATGAATGTGTTATAATGTAAGACGTTCTCTCGTGTGTACAGCACCCACAAGCGTGTGAAATTAGCCAACTAGTCTTCCAGAATCACTAACGAGGGCCGACGTCGGGCAAGACTTGTCGGGTTCAGCTAGGCTCGGGTTGTTCCCCGGAGCCGATGGTACCCTCGTCGTCGGTTTTGATACCGTGGCCCCACGGATGCAGATTGCATACTGACTCGGTGCTCTGTGGGCTTCCCATTTATGTATGTGTTCTATTCACGCCTGCCATCCATTTTTACCGGCTCATTTTATAGCATGAGCCCCGGATCGAGGCAAATCAGGTTGACCACCACAGGAAAGTAGTGGTGATTGAACCCCACTATTAAAAACTTCTTAATGTCGACTGTGATGTTTATTTGCTATCAAACTTGTTGATTAGGAGATAGAGACATGGATGAAGGGAAAACACAAATATCAACTCGATCCAAACCTTTTGTGGCCATCAAGAAGTTTTTAACGGATGGTGTTCAATTGCCACTGTTTCCGTAGTGTGGTGCACCTCAGATTTGGAACTAACTCATTTTTGGGTTCATACCCTAAAATGAGCTAGCAAAACAGATGGATGGTGTAGATAAAACACATACATCATGGTGGGGCACACAGAGCGTTTCATTCAATAAGCCATCTACGGCCATGTCCCATCTGGGTGTGAAATAGCCTGCTTTTTATGCTATACAATCTGAACATTCCAGCTCAGGTGATGGAAAGCTTGATGTCATACACATGTCACGGTGTTACACATTTGCTCACTTGTGAACTATGTCTCCCAAGTGAGTATGGAATTAGTAGACTGTTTGGTTTGTCTCACATCGGCTAGAGGCTGGGGAGATTACTGGGCTATATATTGGGAAGAGGCCCCTCAATAATGATTAGTCATTTTGAGGTGGAACCGGCCCAACAAAAGTGGTATCAAAGCGTTCAGGTTGTTTGAACGGAAGTGAGATCAGTTCTGAATTATAGAAGGTGGCTTATCGAGGATGATTAACCTCAATGGGTCTAACTAGCCCATATAGAAGGCGAAGATGGAGGACTTACTTTATTGCAGGGACTTGTATACTCTAATCCTAGGCATATCAACGAAGATAAAAGATATGACAGATGATGATTAGAAGGAGATAGACTGGAAGGCAGTGAGGTTCATTAGACAATGGTTGGATGATTCAGTGTCCCACCATGTGTCTATGGAGATCTCAACCGCTAGCCTATGGCAAAAATTGCAAGGGCTGTATGAGAGGAAGGCGACCGGTAATAAGATCTTTTTGATTAAAAGACTTGTGAATCTCAAGTTCAAGGATAATGGTTCTGTGGCTGAGAATATGAATGAAGTTAGCAACATTCTGAACCAGTACTCCGCGATGAAGATGGTCATGAACGATGAACTACATGCATTACTAATGCTTAGCTCGTTGCCAGATAGTTGGGAGACATTGGTGGTGTTTTTAAGTAACTCCGCGTCAGGCGAAAAGATGTCCATGGAATAGGTAACAAATTGTCTCTTTAATGAGGAGACAAGGAGGAAGTTTCAGGGGTCTACGCAATAAGAGGCCCTTGTGACACATGATCGGGGGAAAAGAAAGAACATGAAGGGCGGGAAGGCCCGAGATAAATCAAGAGGCAAGTCTAATGTCAAGAGAGATGTGAAATGTTGAAATTGTGGCAAGAAAGGCCACTACAAGAATGAATGTCATAAGAAGAAGAATGACAAGAAAGGAAAAAGAAAGGAGAGGGAAGATGAATCAGACTCCACTGCGGTTACCTCAGATGGCGACATTGTTGTTATTCTCTTGCTAGATCACGATGTTTGTCTCATGGCTACGAGTCAGGACACCGACTAAGTGATAGACTCGGGAGCTTCGTTTCATGCGATTCCACGTAGAGATTTCTTCACAAGCTACAAGTCAGGTGACTTTGGGACCGTGAATATGAAAAATTCTGGTGTATCGAAGATAGTGGGAGTCAGTGATATTTGTATGAAGATTGATGTGGGTTGCACACTAGTACTCAGGGATGTGAGGCACACTCTCGACTTTACTCTCAACTTGAAGTCGACGGGAAGGTTGCATGATGATGGCTATGAAAGCCGGTTTGTTGGGGCGCTAGAAGCTCATTTAGGGTTCATTGATTACAGCCAAATGGAAGAAGTGTTGCACCATTTATAAGACAAGTGTCAGTGAGTGCAAGGGCGGGTTGAACGCAGCAAGAGATTCAGCTACTTACATGTGGCACAGGCATCTCAACCACATGAGTGAGAAATGACTTCAGCTACTAGTGAAGAAGCAACTCCTCCCACAGTTGGCAGGTATACCTCTCAAAACTTGTATTGATTATTTATCGAAAAACATCATAGAGTTTCATTTTGTAACACCCCGTACTTTCAATTGTTATCATGAAGACCGAACTTAGTGTAAAGACAAAAATGGTTTAGTTTAATATTCACCTTCATTTTAAACTTAATATGACCACTAGGAGTAATCATCCGTTCACTTTTACTTGGATACTTCTAATTGTTGACTTAAAGCCATCTATCGGCAATTTAAAACAATACAGCCGTTAGACTTAAAATTGTCTCGTAGATCTTAATTTCAACAATTATTTAAGCGTGAGATGTGTCATCTAACCATTCATTGATTGTTAAGAGAGTACTGATCATCCTAACAAATCCCTAAGACCTTTTGACTGTCAATACTTCAACCATTGAATCCATGAAGACCGACATTTAAGAATCCAAATTCATTTAGTATCGCCATTCAAGTAAGGATCTGCCCCATCTTTGATTTAGGATCCTTGTAGGACCACTCAAACCAAATGAATAGTGTGGATTTCACCACATGTCACCGTGGGCCCACCTACATCGAGAGTGTGTATCGGTGTGCGTACACCTGGTGCACACCGAACTAGGTAGAGCTGGTCAGTGGGCCCTGACCCGCACCATTTAAAAAGGAGAAATTTTCGACTGTAAACGTCTATTTTGACCAATATTCCCAGCTAAACCTGCAATACTTTTCTTTCCAAAAGTAAACTTCCATTATTTTTCTGACCAAAGTGCCCCTGTTCGTTTCTCAATTCGCCGCAATCTCGTTGAATTGATCTCGTTGAGTTGATCTCGTTGAAAATCAACGAGACACAATTTTCATCTCATCTTCATCTTCATGTTCATCTTTTTTATGGCTCCTCCGTCGAAGAGGCTACTAAAAGGTATGTTTGAGGAATGTTTGGGGGTGATTTTCGTTTTAGGTTGTATTCGTTTGAATATTTGGGAGTGATTTTCGTTTTAAGATTGATCGTTTACCTTGGCATACAAACTGTTTGTAGAAATGCCAATGTAAACTTGAAATGTTGAAATGGGAATGTTATGGCTTGATCAACCATACAAGGTGTTTGTAGAAATGCCAATTAACCTTGAAATGTTCAAATGCTTGATCAATCATACAATCTCTACATGCAGAGCACAGTGACATTTCAAGGAGACCACGTTCAATTTCAACGCGATTGGGTTGAAATGCAATGAGATTACTTTCAAATTGAAGGAGATTATCTCATTTAAAGTGAACGAGATCTCGTTGAAATTCACGAGTACAGATTTAATTGAACGAGATCACGTTGAA
>PVNU02001770.1:0-14721 GCA_003013855.2 Liriodendron chinense | reverse complement strand
TCCTCCAAAGAAGGCCCCATCTCCATATCGTTGAACGCAAACAAGTTCAACGAAGGGACCCAGTCAATCAAGGCAGCTCCGAGCATCCTCCAGTCAATGTCAACTCTAGCCATATGAATCAGACTGCCAAAGCCATAAGACTCCAAATCTCGAATCTCATAAGCTGACAAGCTATCAAGCCAAGCAAGCAGTCGTGGCGAGCAAGAAGAACGAGGAAGCAGCTGACAAGTCCTCACCGGTATCCCCTCCAGCACAAAAGGCCCAGAAATCGAGGACAACTCATCAAGATCGGAAGGTCAACAGGCGAAGGAGAAGGAAAAGCTGGAACCTCTGCAGACTCGACAGCCCCTGACCTGTCCCAGTAACGGCTATGTCTGATATAGCCGCATCACTGTCGAAACTGTCATAACCTCAGCCGCATGAGAAGACTCGCCCACCTCATGAACAGAGTGCGCAAAGGGCCGATGACCAAAGGAAGGACAATGCTCCATCAAAAGGACTATCAGTGAAGATCACACCGCACATCGTGGCATCCTGGCTAATCTGACCGTCAAAGAATACATCTGAACCATCCAAAAGGGTCCCGGTACCCCGATCGAAGAATCAACGCCAGATCCGGACCTGCGGCCCTCTCCAGTAGGAGATCATGAATCCAATCATCATCCTGGCGATCAAAGGGATCATCGAGGCATCCACACCGTCCATCATCAAGGGGACATCATCAATGATCACATCAAGACCCAAAGAAGTATACCGCACATCCTGGCCCTCATCCAGAGCATCCAAACCGTCAAAGGTACCATCTGAGCCATCCATACCATCCAGACATGAGATCAGCCCATCTATGTCCCTCATAGTCCCATCATCACCGTCCATCACATCATCCATGGGACCCACACTCAAGGGATGCATAGCCTCACCTATGTCCCATCCCATCATCTCATCCATACCATCCATTCCTCCCATAATGAGGGCCCATTCAAATCAGAAAATCCAGCCATCCCACCATTAATGGAGCCATTCAAAGCTCCACCAACCACCAAGCTAGCTCATCAATGCCCCCTCTTAATGCCCCATCTACCCCATCCATTAAAGGCATCTCCCCATTATCAAAGCTCAGTTGAAATCTGAAGTGTGGGACCCACCTTGGACAGCCCCCACAGCCCCTAAATCTCCACCATCCATTGCCCAAGAAAGGACAAACCAAGAAAAAAAAGGAGAATGAAAGAACAAGGAAGTGATTCATGGCTGAATCGAAGAATCGGATGCAGATGATGGGAGACAGCAGCAGAGGAATGCTCACTGTCCGAACCAGAGCCAGCCCAGGCCGCTCAAGAGGCGAGCCTTGGGCGGCCTGCCCTGGGCCGCCCGTACGGACGCGGTTCCCCTCTCTCCGCGGGATTGGCTCCAGGGCTTTTGGTAGGTGAGGCTGACAGTCCACGTCAGCAGATGGCGCTCCGTGGGCCGCCCAAGGCTCCGGTCCACTCCAGATTTCGACTGAAGATGATCAAGATCATACAAAAGGTGCCCCACTGGTCCAATCATGAAGCAATGTGACCGGAATAGGGCTGATCAAGCCAAAGAGAAGGAAAGGTGATCAAGTGGGGGCCACAAGCAATCCAAGCCATTCAAAGACTAGATCATCACGATCTAAACCATTGAAGAACCTACATGAGCCATGAAACACAAGATCAAAGGTTTGATCATCAAAGAAGGGCCAAATCCAAGATCTAATCATCAAGTGGGCCCACAAAGCCAAATCAAGCGATCAGAGACGTTCAAGCCATCATCCACACCATGAGAAGCATTCCTAACCTCACAAATCATCAAAAGAAGTGCCCCAAAGTAAAGCTAAGGTCTCAAGTGGGCCCACAGGGCCAAATCCATCAATCTGAACCATTCAAGGGCCAAATCATCAAGATCCAAACCATTGGAAAGCTTACACAAGTCATGGAGTGGCAGATCAAAAGACCAATCATCAAAAGAAGGGCTAAAATCCAAGATCCAATCATCAAGTGGGCCCCGCAGGCCTAAACAAGCAATCTGAACCGTTCAAGTCATTGTCCATGCAGTTGAGAATCACAAATCATGAAGGAATGAGTCAAGAGTCAAAGCATCCAGACATCACCAAGGAATTTGGGAGAAATCAAAGCCTGTATATTCATCCAAAAGCTTGATACAAAAGGGGACAAAAACAAAAGTACAAGGCCATATAAAGCAGAGCCAGCTACAAGTCACCAACATAATCATCATCGCCCCTCCTCGCGTCCCGCTCCCGACGATAAAGATCCATCAAAGGAGCAGTCACTGAACCTCCAGCATACCTGCGACGGCCACCTGGAACGTAAAGCGAAGGAAGCAAAGGCCCCTGGCCAAATAGCAGATACCACTCGTCATAATCACGATCCGGGATCGTGAAACGGAAGCCAGGCTGGCCCACCAGAGCCTCAACTCTCTCATCAGCTGGCATCCGAGCAGCTGGAGGAGGTGCAGAACAGGGGACCCGAGCTACCCCAGTGACTTGCCGAAGCAATCTCTCTCCCAAGTACCATTGGAAGGACTCAGCGTCAGAAAGCATAATACGGAGACATGAAGCATCATATGCCTCCACGCGCTGGGGTGTGTAGTAGAGAGGGAAACTAGCGTACGGCATCCGGGCAAACTGCAGCAGAAGAGGTTACCACGATCAGTTACAAGTACAGTACAAGGACAAAGACAAGCAAGATACTTACGTCCTCAACGGTCAGCCCGTCTATATCAGCACGCCAATTGTCCCCGGGAACTCGGGAGTTCCGCTGACGATTCTGCTGATGCCAGTACATGTGGCGATACTGAGCGGGTTCAATGTCATCTCGCATCCTCGGCGCAAGATGCGGAAAATGGTCATAAAAGCAGGTCTGGATGAAAGTACATTTAATGATCAGAGAGAGAAAGGAGGCAAACGGCTCCAAAGAGGATGAAAGAAGAGGTACCTCAACAACAGGCCAGAAGCCTGTGAAGGACCGGCTATGCCGACAGGTCTTGTCCAGACCTTGAAAGAGACGGGTCAGGATGGCCCCATTCCAGTTATAGGGGTGATGAAGATCCTCGACTAAACGAAGAAATTTAGGATCAACTCTCTCATTCGCATGGCAAAAAAGAAAGGATCCAAAAGCATAAGTGATCATGGCCCGCGCCTTGTGGAGGGCCTCTCGCTCGGTGGTAGGGACGACGAAGCAAAATTGTTATAAAACCATCGCATCTTCACTTGATGGCCTTGGAATTCACCCTCAGGAGGGACGTCACCAACAAGCCGTAGCCAATCAGTGGAAGAGAGGGGAGCTAAAGAGCTAACTTGAGGGACAATTGCCCCATGAAATGGGAAACCTATCTGCATGTAAATGTCCAAAGGGGTTATCCCCCATTCTCCACAAGGAGCTGGAAGGTGTGGGTCTCATCCCGCCACCTCTCACAAAGGGCCGCAAGCATCATGCGGTTGGCGTCGTTGTTATGGAAGCGTAGGGTGAGGAGGCCAGCAAAAGGAGTACCATCTAGTACTCGCTCAAGCAAGGGCTGTGGCTCCTTCATCCAATTGTCCCAGCGATCCCTGGTACCTCGACCCTTGATGCAGGAAGAGGTTGATGCTCCATAGCTAGGGAACACATGTGGTCCCCCGGCGGACAATGAAAGCAGGATCATCCTCGTCAACCACTTGGTGGCCCCTGGTACCATCCGCCATGGAATCCTACAAGCTTGGCAAGGTAAGTCCCTATCCTTTACCCATTAAAATCCAAATTCTCATCCAAGAAACCCATGGGATTGGACTCACATTCAAATGCAAAATCTAAAGTCCAACTCCATGTGTCACTTAGGATATGTGTTGGACCCATTGGAAAAAGTAAGGCCTGCCTTAAAGAAGGTGGCATGGCATGCCTCAGGTAAGAAAAGTCCATCATCCAAGGACACATTTTGGACAACAAATGCACTCAAGTGCCATGAAATCAACTAAGGATGAGAGTCCTACTGCACATGAGAAGTTCCTCTTCAAAGTCCACATGTGGCCAAGGATTGACTCACTTTTATGCCAAGGTCATGATTCTCACTTAGGATGTCTCCATCTTTTTACACATATGCATGGACAAGTGGGGAATAGAAAGGAAACGGGTCTCCAAGAGCAACCCAAATGCCTCATCTCAATGGATTGGAGAGAGCACATAGCCCACTTGAAGAACATGAGGACCCATTCATGGGTTAACCATGGGCAACCTTATGTGCCTCATCTTGATGAAAGTTTTGACCATGAAAACAACAAGGAGGTCTACCCACAAACATATGAATCAAAGAAGCTAAGGGTAGAAAGTTGATGCACATAGCCCACATGAAGAATCAAGTTGAAAATGCCCATGAAAAGGCAAGTTTGGGCAACTTATGTGCACCAACTTGTTCACCAAAAGGGAGACCATTTGAGCACAAAAGAGCATGGCTTGATGAGTCACCCAACCATCATGAAAATGGATAAGAATGGTACACATAGCCCACTTGAATATCAAAATCCAAAATGTCCCAAGGCATGGGACAAAAATGGGCAACTTATGGGTATCATTCTTTCACAAATGGAAGAAGAAACACTCATACTTGAGATGATGGTGGATGACCCACCAAGCCCCAAAGAAAAGTCAAGGAGCTATGGTTGTATGGACACTCACTTGAGATCATCCATTGAGGTTGATAACATTAAGGGAAACTCTTGAGAATCACATCCTACCACAAAGGAAGCCATTTGAACTTAGTGAGATTGTGGGAACAACTCACTCATGGGACTTGTAGATGGTCAAGTAACTCAAGTCCTCCATCCATCAAGAGAAAGCATGAAAAGAAAAAGCCACATGACAAAGTGTAGTGGGGCACACATGGTTCAAAGAAGTGCCCAAGTTTCAATGAAGGCCCAAAAGCCCATCCACATGAAAAACTCCAAGGAGCCCACCACACTTTGTGCAAGATGTACATCATAATCAAGAAATAGTGGAAGACTTGGGCTACTTGTCCATATAAGCCCACTAGGAAAACTAGCCCACTTGAGATCCAAAATGAAGAATGGGCTAGCCACCTTGATCCATACACATGTAAGAAAGATGGGGTCACCCAAAGTGAGCCCCATGAGCCCAAAACTTGAGATGGGCCCTACCATGCCCATGGGCCCAAATCTTGAAAAGATGGAAAAGAAAGAAGCTCCAAAGGAAAAATGACAAAGGCAAGAAAGCATGAGGGAGCCCAAAATGAAGCATTGGGCCCATCAAATACACCAAGGGCCATGACTTCACTTTGAGCCCATTTGATACACATGAAAAGAGGCCCAACTCCCATGAAAAAGATAGAGTATTTTGCCATGCACACTTGATGACATGGCAAAATTACTCCTTACATGCACATGGAGGGAGTGTGAAAAAGGAAAAAATGATGAAGTGGAGAGCTTGCAATGTCCTTCTCCATGCACCACCTTTGAAAGACTTGAGATCTAAGAAAAGATCAAGAATGCTTGGGCCCACCTTCACACCCCTTTGAATAGCTACATGAAAAAGAAAAAGGATCATGAGAAGAGACAATGAAGATGGAAAAGGACAAGAAAGAGAAAGGAAGTGGTCCATACCTTTACCACTCACCAAAGAAGGACCACCTTGCTGTCCCAAGATTTCTCTAAGGCCCACCACTTGAAAAGAGCAAAGGACACACAAAGAAGAGAGAGGAAACTTGAAGAAAGAAAGAGTATGAGAGAGAGAAGAGAGAGATTGCACGTTTGAGGGGGGGAGGGTGCCCCATGTTATATAGAAAAGGGGAGGCACCCTTTTACCCAGCCCCCTGAAGAGACCAGGAGGCAGAGACCGGGCGGGCGGCCCATGGGAGGCCGTCCTAGCCTCCACCTACTGAAACGACCTCCCTCTCCCTCTCCTTGGGAAGAACTCCTCCTTGGGAAGGGTGGTTGCAAGTGAATCTTGTACCTCCATGTAAGAATGAAGTGATGGAAGAGAATGGTGAGAAAAAAGAGAAAATCTCACCAAAATCTCATCTCATGAGAAATGGGTGAGAAATTGGGTGGATGATGTGGAAAAGTTCCATGGAATTTCCAAGAAAAAGAAGGAAAATTTGACTTGGTCAAACAATGATCTCAACCATCCAAAGGCATGACCAGATGATCCAAACCATTCCAAGAAGAATCCCAAGAATCTCCGCCCTTGATTACTGTTCACATGTAGTTTTGGTCCGAAGACCTTAAACTACGTCGGGATCGATCCCGAGGGATTTCAATAAAACCGGCATCAGTCTTCTTCAAGATCTGGTGGCTCCGGACATTTTCAGAAAACCAAAAAAATATAACATCACTTGTACAGTTTCTGGTCCGAAGACCTTAAACTACGTCGGGATCAAGATCCCGAGGGATTTTAATAAAAATGGGTATCGATCTCGACCATCAAAATCAGAATCGATGACCCAGAATTTTTTCCAAAAAAAGAAAACAAAAAAA
This sequence comes from Liriodendron chinense, assembly GCA_003013855.2. Classification (NCBI taxonomy): domain Eukaryota; kingdom Viridiplantae; phylum Streptophyta; class Magnoliopsida; order Magnoliales; family Magnoliaceae; genus Liriodendron; species Liriodendron chinense. Next base: position 8,222 of record PVNU02001770.1, on the reverse strand, counting down.
TGTCTTTCCTCTTTTAAAGTTTTGGGTCCGAAGACCTTAAACTACGTCGGGATCAACGTCCCGAGAGATTCTTAATAAAAACCAACATCGATCCCAGCCTTTCAGGCCAAGATCTGATGATCTGGATCATTTCGAAAAAAAAAAAAATGTGTTTGCCCCCCCTTTTACTAAGTCTGGGTCCGAAGACCTTAAACTACGTCGGGATCAACATCCCGAGAGATTTTCAATAAAAGCCGGCGTCGGTCTTGTTTGCTCAAGATCAATGACTCCGGACATTTTCAAAAATCATAAAAATATATTACCAGCCCCGCTTTTAAAGTTTTGGTCCGAAGACCTTAAACTACGTCGGATCGACATCCCGAGAGATTTTCAATAAAAACCGGCATCAGTCTGGATTGTCCATCCGCTGACACCGGACATTTTTCCAAAAAAAAAAACATGTTTGCCCCTCTTTTGTACAGTTTCATGGTCCGAAGACCTTAAACTACACTGGGATTAATTTCTCGGGGGACCTTTCTCGCTTTCAACTAAAAACCGGCATCGGCCTCGACCGTTGGGATCATGGTTCGATAACCCGGATCATCTCAAAAATACCAAAAATATTTTAAAGCTTTCCATAAAAACCAGTGTCAATCTCGATTACTCGAGTTGAAGTCTGGAACTTTTTCAAAACAAAAAAATATATACAATAAAAAAAAAAGTTTTCATCACCAGTTTTGATCCACCAATTTATCCCCAGTGGTCCGAAGACCTAAAACTACACTGGGATTAACTTCTCGGGGGCTTTCTTTCCTAACCTGTTCCAGACATGGCTGACACTTGATCGTACGGGTGTCTGGAATCTTTAAACAGGTAAGGCTGAGGCGGGCAGAACTCCGCAATCCTGTTCGTGTTGAACGCACCGTGATAGACAACCTTGAGTTGGAAGTCGCTGTTGAAGCTGACGGATGTTCCCTGTTCCTAGAACTCATGAAGGGGATTAAGGCTGTTGGGAGGTGAAGCTCACCCTCACGGAATTGTGAGCAACGTAAGACCCCAAACTGGATTGACTAAGGGAAATGTGAGGATGTGGCTCATCTTGTGGCCGAAGGAGTCCGTCGGACGATACGTGGTCTATGTGCATTGCACATGAGGAACAGGCAACTTTGTGGGTGTGTTGACTGAAAACCCTCAAAATCCCCTCATCCGAAGATGTAAAACTACGGCACTTAACTGTGTGAGACTCGTCTTGCTCGCTGACGTAAAATGGATCGGGTGCCTTACCAGCAGTAGAAGCTGGAAGTGGATGGAAATTCCATATTTTTCCCTGCATTTCAGAAAAATCACAAAATACAAAACATTGCAAAATCACCTCTTCAAAAATCACAAAAATTTCCATCAAATCAAATATCTGCAAAAATCACAAAAATATTCTCTTGCTTTCAATCAAAATATTGTCAAAAATCACAAAAATATCTCTCTTGCTTTCAATCAAAATAGTCAAAATCACAAAATATTTCTCTTGCTTTCAAAGAAAGATCCTCAAAAATACAAAAATATTTACTGTGTTTTCAATAAACCAATCTCTACCCTCCCAGGTAAAGATTCGGACCACATATCTACAAAAAAAAAAAATCACAAAAATTAGCATCCCCAGCACTACAATTCAGGAGTCTTGAACTCCGCTCACTTCATAGGATGGGATGACGGATCCAATCGCCCGCAAATTGGAATCTTGACCAAACGGGCAACCAAACACCATCTCAATCACATGTATGCCCAGAAGAACATCTTGAAGTCGAATGATATCCTCGTACATTCTCATTAGCAAAGAAACAGCATCTTGGGACGATGGACCTGATCGACCACGGGTCGGGATCTTGACCAACCGCTGTCCAAACCTCCGTATCAAAAAGAAAAATCCCCAAGGGAAGCACAACCCTGTAAGCAATAAGCTCAAAGTTCTCTACACCCATAGCAAGAGCAAAATCATCAAACTGAAAGAAATGAGCCAAAGCCATGCATTCATCATGCATCTCCATGCATCAGCATCCATCGCATCAATCATCATGTTTACCTGCTTTCAAAATAAAAGTCGGTTAGCTAAAGACCCCACAGGCATCCCTAGTGGAGGCACATGCGAACCAGATTTTCATTTCAAAAAGACAAAAAATATTTCTATTTGCAAATAAAACCCCACGGAGTATCACTCCCCAGAGTGGGTATCTTTTCAAAAATCCAAAAAATATTTCTCATAGAGCGTTCTGCCTCCAACACACCAGGAGATCTTCCATATCTCTGGGTAGGAGCCGACGCAAAAATCAATAAGATCCGATGTCTCGCGGTTTCCCCGGAGACCATCGGATCCAATGCACTCAAAGTACGGTCGAACTGAAATCCAGTGTCAGTGCGGTCGTACCACATGCCAAGATACAAAAAGATGAAAGCCAAAAGGCTCGGTCACAGAAACCATTTGAACAGGTGGAAACGATGAATTGTAACCCAAGTATCCAAATCAGCAGATTGGGTGGAAAGAGTTCACCCGCACATACCTAGGCGTGGATGCCTGAAGTACCTTGACTGAGTCCAAGTCGGCGTAGTAGAATCCCGTAAGACTATCGGACGTAGGGCGTCTAACCACTTTGACAGTCAAGCGAAACAAGTACTCCTGGAGTGATCTGGGAAAACATCAAACATCACACAATCAGTCTCAGGGTCAGCATCCTCGTAAGACTAACGACGCAGAGGCTCTGCTGTACCTTTCCGATGTTAGTACCGATCGGGAATGGAAGGGTTGCGATTGGGTACCCAGGTTGCAGCAAACTGCAGGGACAATCACAACGTTTTCTCCAACTCTCGCGGTATGTGCGAGTTATCAACTTCCAGACAATCAACTGACTCAGATACAAAGGACAACAAGATTCCAGACCACAATCAAGGAAAGAATGAATTGCAAACCAAGCATCGAAACCAGCAGATCGGGTGGAAAAGCCCACCCGCACATACCTAGGCGTGGATGCCTGAAGTACCTTGACTGAGTCCAAGTCGGCGTAGTAGAATCCCGTAAGACTATCGGACGCAGGGCGTCTAACCACTTTGACAGTCAAGCGAAACAAGTACTCCTGGAGTGATCTGGGAAAACATCAACATACAATCAATCACAGGGTCAGTAACCTCGTAAGACTGTCGACGCAGAGGCTCTGCTGTACCTTTCCGATGTTAGTACCGGTCGGGAATGGAAGGGTTGCGATTGAGTACCCAGGTTGCAGCAAACTGCAGGACAATCGCAACGTTTTCTCCAAACTCCCGCGGTATGTGCAAGTGAGCGATCTCCAAACGATCAACTGGCACAGATGCAAAAGCAAGCAAAGATTTCAGACCATGATCTATGAATGACCGGGTCAGAAGTGGGGTGTCCACTCGCTTTGGCATTCGGTTGCACGCAACCTCTGCCAAAGAGGGGCATCTGTAGACACCCCACCTTCGGCTACACTGTTGGTAGAGATAGCTGATTGAACGGAGGACCATACCCCCAATCCCAAGTCCAAACTCAGCCAAACTCACCCTTGTAAGCCCCATTACATAGCCCAGTTTAAGCCTGAACCCAGTCAACCCAGTCCTAAAAACCACCCTGAAAACCCCCCATAAAAAAGTCCAGTCAAAAAATCCCAAAAAAGTCCAACTCACTGAGTCAACTCGCTGAGTTAACTCGCTGAGTTAACCCGCTGAGTCAACCCGTCGAGTCAACCCGTCGAGTCAAATCACCGAGTCAACCCGTCGAGTCAAACCCGTCGAGTCAAATCACCGACGACCCGCTGAGTCAACTCACTGAGTCGACCAGCGAGTCCAAACAGCAGCCCCGAGGGAACGGCCGTACTCGCTGGAAACGAGGAGCGGCCGTCGGGCGGCCCATGGCAGGCCGCCCGGACGAAATTACGAGAGCTGCCACTCTCTGCTGCTATAAATACCCCCCTCCCCTTCTCATTTCAACAATCCATTCGAAGCCATTCGAAGTCCAGCCGGTCCGAGAGCTCTGATCCATCTCTCCACCCTTTAGCCCATTTTTCCACAAAGGAGAGCCCGAGTGAGGAGAGCTAACCCTGGTCCACCCAGCCTGACCATTGGTCCAAGCCTCCCAAGCCATCCAAGTCTTGATCCAGCCACTCGAAGCCAACCCTTGCGACACCTCCGTCCACCCAGCTACTCATTTTCCAGCATCATCTCATTTGCATCTAGCATAAGTGCAACATTTACTTTTCTTCCAACCCCCCTGCTTCACTGCAAGCACTTGTGATTATCAAACACACCACATGCATCTCGCATAAAGCACCTGTCAGTTTGAGCGTATGCTCTGGGCTTGCCCGTTGTTGGAACCTGCCCATCAGAAACTCTTACTGTTCAGACCTGCATCACGTACCATACACTATAAGCACTTTGAATATTCAAGCACACAGCATGCTCATCTCGCATAAAGCACCTGTCAGTTCGAGCGTATGCTCTGGGCTTGCCCGTTGTTTGGAACCTGCCCATCAGAAACTCTTACTGTTCAGACCCGCATTCATGCATCATGTCATTCATGAGAATATACGAGGATTAAATTAGACTTTCAAATATTCGATCGATTCTGTGAAGTAGAGACCGTACTTCGGTACGGGCAGTGTGTGGGGTGCTTAACCTCTTCCCACCCTGTAACCGTGATCCCTTACCTTGAATCTCTGACCGCAGATCAACAGGAGTCATTTTAGAGGAAGGAATCTTCGATTCTCTTCTCTAACGTTTCTACGGGGTCTAGCCGACTGTAGATTCGAAGTAACTGGCTAGTGGCGACTCTGGTCTTATATAAATCATTTAAAACATCCAACTCAATACGACAAACCAAACAAAGCCCTCGAGAACGAGGCAAGCCAGTGGCCAAACGGCGATTTCGCACACACGCACCCTCTTCTTCTTTCTTCCGAAGGAAAGGGAGAACGACGTCGTGTGGGAGCGCGGAGAAAACGGCGAGGGTCCACACACGCAGTCCCTCGGTGGCCCACAAAAGTACCAACAGTCTATATTAATTTCAGTGTTGTTTTCTCTAGATGAAATTAAAACCCACATTCTCTGGATGTGGTGGATCTTCCTCCAGACTAACAAGTGGACCACATAAACGCCAACCAAGGCACTTATAGGATGTGAGGCCTGCCGTAACAGCCCAAAAAGAGTTTTTTTCCCTTCCCTTTTCTTTCTTATGTCTTCTTACATTGTAATCCATGGTGATTTGGACCCACTTTTGAACTATGAAATGGTGTCTAAATGAGGTGGTTCTAAAGCCATTTTAAAGCTTATTCAATTAGCTTTCCAACTAGTATAAGATCACCTAAATCAGACATGTAACAAGGGAGTTATGACGTTTTCGTAGGACATAATAAGTATCAGCGATCCACAGTGAGTATCTACAATCTATGTTAACATGGACCCACTTTTGAGTTATCAAATGGTGTCCAAATGAGGTGATTCCAAAACAATTTGAAAGTTCATTCGATTAGCTTTCCAACAAGTACAAAATCAGCCAAATTAGACATGTAACAATGGAGTTATGACCATTTTTGTGGGACATGGTGAGTATCTACAATCCATAGTGATTTGGACCCACTTTGAGCTATGAAATGGTGTCCAAATGTGGTGACTTAAAGTCATTTGAAAGTTTATTTAATTAGCTTCCAACAACTATAAGATCACCCAAATCAAACATTTAACGAGGGAGTTATGACCATTCTCGTGAGACACAGTGAGTATCAGTAATCCATGGTGATTTGGACCTACTTTTGAGCTAATTAGTGTCCAAATGAGGTAATTCAAAATTCATTTGAAATGTTATTCAATTAGCTTTCTAATAAGTACAAGATCTCTAAAATCGAACATCTAACAGGGGAGTTATGATCATTTTCGAAGGACACAGTGAGTATCTGCAATATCCACAATGAGTATCTACAATCCATGGTGTTTTAGACCCAATTTTGACCTATGAAATGGTGTACAAAATAGGTAATTCTAAATCCATTTGAAAGCTTATTCAATTATTTTTTCAACAAATATAAGATCACCCAAATCGAACATATAACAAAGGAGTTATGACTGTTTTCGCGAGACATAGTGAGTATCTGCGATCCATGATAACTTAGACCCACTTTTGAGCTATGAAATGGTGTCCAAATGAGGTGATTTTAAAGTGATTTGAAAGCTTATTCAATTAGCTTTCCAAAAAATATAATATCATCTAAATTGGACATGTAACGAGGGAGTTATGACCAATTTTGTGGGACACAATGAGTATTTGCGATCCACTTCACACATTTGTGATTCACTGTACACATCTGTGATCCACTTCACAGATGTTTGATCCACTTCACACATCTGCGATCCAGTGTACACATCTGTGATCCACTTCACAGATGTGCGATACACTTCAGACATCTACAATCCAGTGTACGCATCTATGATCCACTTCAGACATTTGCGATCTAATATACACATCTACGATCCACTTCACAGATGTGTGATCCACTCCACACATCTGTGATCCACTACGTCCTATGAACATGGCATAACTTCCTTATTAAATGTCCAATTTGGGTGATCTTTTACTTATTGAAAAGATAATTGAATACGTTTTCAAATGGCTTTGGAATCACCTCATTTGGACATAATTTGATAGTTTAAAATTGGGTCTAAGTCACCGTGGATCGCAGATACTCATTGTATCCCACGAAAATGATCTTAAATCTTGTTACATGTATGATTTGAGTGATCTTATACTTGTTGGAAAGCTAATTGAATAATATTTCAAATAACTTTGGAATCACCTCACTTGGACATAATTTGATAGCTCAAAAGTGGGCTTAAGTCACCATGGATTGTAAATACTCACTGTGGATCGCAAATACTCATTATGTCCCACGAAAGTGGTCATAACTCCCTTTTATATGTTCAATTTGGGTGATCTTATACTTGTTAGAAATATAATTGAATAAACTTTCAAATGAATTTGGAATTACCTCATTTGGACACCATTTCATTGCTCAAAAGTTGGTCTAAATCACTATAGATTGCTAATACTCGCAATGTCCCACGAAAATGTTCATAACTCTCTTTTTACATGTCTGATTTAGGTGATTTAATACTTGTTGGAAACATAATTGAATGAACTTTTAAATGGATTTAGAATTACCTCATTTGGACAACATTTGTTAACTCAAAAGTGGGTCCAAGTCAACGTAGATCGCAAATACTCACCGTGGATCGCAGATACTCACTATATCCCATGAAAATGGTCATAACTCCCTCGTTACATGTCCAATTTTGGTGATCTTATACTTGTTAGAAAGATAATTGAATAAGATTTAAAATAACTTTAGAATCATCTCATTTAGACACCATTTCATAACTCAAAAGTGGGTCCAAATTACCATGGATCACAGTGGAAGAAGGTAGAAGGAAAAAAAGAAAAGAATAAAAAACTCTTTTTGAGCTATTGTGACAAGCCCCACATCTTGTGAGTGCGTTGGTTGGCTTTTGTCTAGTCTAGTTGCTAATCTAGAGGAAGATCTTTCACATCCAGAGATAGGGTTTTTAATTTCATGGCATGGGCCAAAAACTGAGGGCGAAACTCAACACAAGTGGACCACAATGAAGAAAACAACACCGTAATTAATGTTGACTATTGGTACTTTTGTAAGCCACCGAAGGACTGCGTGGTAATCCAATAAGGTTCCACCTGAGGTTTTAAGGGTGGTCGGTTCAAATGAATGGATCTAATCTTGCATGGGAGGCCCTTTCACTTTTGTTGGAACCCACTCTCTCAATTGGGTTGAAATCGATTTTAGCTTTCAGGTCACTCAACTGTGTACTGCCTGAAAATGGCAGAGGGGCAAAATGGTCTGAAACATCCAATGAACAGTACTTCAAGACTACAAAGATATCTTTCGGGTATCGTATAAATATTTCAATAAAAAAGGGCCATATTAATTGTTAACCTGAATTAGGGAGGATTAGGTGAGACCTCGGCCTCACCCAAGACAATGCGGCCCTTACCATGGGGTTACCGTGGGGCCCACCTTGATGTATGAATTATGTATCCACACCGTCCATCCGTTTTTCCAAATTATTTTAGGGCATCATCCCAAAAATGAAGCAGATCCAATTATAAGGTGGACCGTACGATAAGAAACAGTGGTGATTAACCATCCTACCATTAAAACTTA
>ML058535.1:1548680-1561426 GCA_003013855.2 Liriodendron chinense | reverse complement strand
CAGTTCTGCGGGTGTAGCAGTCTTCGGCGATGTCTTCGGCGAGAAGTACTGAGCATAATCCCAGGGTAAGCCTGTCAAGCGTGCAAGCTCCTCCAAAGAAGGCCCCATCTCCATATCGTTGAACGCAAACAAGTTCAACGAAGGGACCCAGTCAATCAAGGCAGCTCCGAGCATCCTCCAGTCAATATCAACTCTGGCCATATGGATCAGACTGCCGAAGCCATAGGACTCTAACTCCCGAATCTCATAAGCTGACAAACTGTCAAGCCAAGCAAGCAGTCGTGGCGAGCAAGAAGGACGAGGAAGCAGCTGACAAGTCCTCACTGGTACCCCCTCCAGCACAAAAGGCCCAGAAATCAATGATGACTCATCAAGGATCGGAAGGTCAACGGCGAAGGAGAAGGAAAAGCTGGGAACCTCTGCAGACTCGACAGCCCCTGACCTGCCCTCAGTGATGGCTATGTCTGATATAGTCGCATCGCTGTCTGAAACTGTCATAATCTCAGTCGCACGAGAAGACTCGCCCACCTCATGAACAGAGTGCGCAAAAGACCGACGATCAGGGGAAGGACAATGCTCTCCATCAAAAGGACTATCAGTGAAGATCACACCGCACATCGTGACATCCTGGCTAATCTGACCGTCAAAGAATACATCTGAACCATCAAAAAGGGTCTCGGCAAGCCCCGATCGAAGAATCAATGGTCAGATCTGGACCTGCGGCCCCCTCCAACAGGAAATCATGAATCCAATCATCATCCTGGCCGATCAAAGGGATCATCGAGGCATCCACACCGTCCATCATCAGGGGGACATCATCAATAATCACATCAAGTCCACCCAAAGAAGTATACCGCACATCCTGGCCCTCATCCAGAGCATCCAAACCATCAAAGGTACCATCTGAACCATCCATCCCATCCAAGCATGAGATCAGCCTATCTATGTCCCTCATGGTCCCATCATCACCATCCATCACATCATCCATGGGGCCCACACTCAAGGGATGCATAGCTTCACCCATGTCCCACCTCATCATCCTATCCATACCATCCATCAAAGGCCCATTCAAATCAGAAATTTCAGCCATCCCACCATTAATGGGGCCATTCAAAGCTCCACCAACCACCAAGCTTTAAATCTTCATTAATGCCCCCATTTAATGCTCCATCTCCACCATCAATCAAAGGCACTTCATCATCTTTAAAGCCTTCATCAAGTGCTGAAGTGTGGGACCCACTGACCTCTCCCACAATGGCCCACAAGCCATCATCAATGGCTGCCCAAGAAAGGATCAACAAAGAACAAGACAAAAGAGAAGGAAAGAAGGGACAAAATGTAGATTCATGGCTGGAATCGAAGGATCCAGTGCAGAGGGATAGGGGACAAGAGAAAAGGACAGCAGGGAATGTCCGAACCAGGGCCAGCCCAGGCCGCTCAAGAGGCGAGCCTTGGGCGGCCTGCCCTGGGCCGCCCGTACGGCCGCAGATCCCCTCTCTCTCCGCGGGATTGGCTCCAGGGCTTTTGGTAGGTGAGGCTGACAGTCCACGTCAGCAGATGGCGCTCCGTGGGCCGCCCAAGGCTCCGGTCCACTCCAGATTTCGACTGAAGATGATCAAGATCATACAAAAGGTGCCCCACTGGTCCAATCATGAAGCAATGTGACCGGAATAGGGCTGATCAAGCAAAGAGAAGGAAAGGTGATCAAGTGGGGGCCACAAGCAATCCAAGCCATTCAAAGACTAGATCATCACGATCTAAACCATTGAAGAACCTACATGAGCCGTCAAACAACAAGATCAAAGGTTCGATCATCAAAAGAAGGGCCAAAATCCAAGATCTAAACATCAAGTGGGCCCACAAGGCCTAATCAAGCAATCTGAACCATTCAAGTCATCACCCATGCAACTAAGCGGTCTCAAATCATGAAGGAATGAGTCAAGAGTCAAAGCATCCAGACATCACCAAGGAATTTGGGAGAAATCAAAGCCTGCATATTCATCCAAAAGAGCTTGATACAAAGGGGACAAAAATAAAAGTACAAGGCCATATAAAGCAGAGTCAGCTACAAGTCACCAACATAATCATCATCGCCCCTCCTCGCGTCCCGCTCCCCGACGATAAAGATCCATCAAAGGAGCAGTCACTGAACCTCCAGCATACCTGCGACGGCCACCTGGAACGTAAAGCGAAGGAAGCAAAGGCCCCTGGCCAAATAGCAGATACCACTCGTCATAATCACGATCCGGGATCGTGAAACGGAAGCCAGGCTGGCCCACCAGAGCCTCAACTCTCTCATCAGCTGGCATCCGAGCAGCTGGAGGAGGTGCAGAACAGGGGGACCCGAGCCACCCCAGTGACTTGCCGAAGCAATCTCTCTCCCAAGTACCATTGGAAGGACTCAGCGTCAGAACCATAATGCGGAGACATGAAGCATCGTATGCCTCCACGCGCTGGGGTGTGTAGTAGAGAGGGAAACTAGCGTACGGCATTCGGGCAAACTGCAGCAGAAGAGGTTACCACGATCAGTTACAAGTACAGTACAAGGACAAAGACAAGCAAGATACTTACGTCCTCAACGGTCAGCCCGTCTATATCAGCACGCCAATTGTCCCCGTAAACTCGGGAGTTCCGCTGACGATTCTGCTGATGCCAGTACATGTGGCGATACTGAGCGGGTTCAATGTCATCTCGCATCCTCGGCGCAAGATGCGGAAAATGGTCATAAAAGCAGGTCTGGATGAAAGTACATTTAATGATCAGAGAGAGAAAGGAGGCAAACGGCTCCAAAGAGGATGAAAGAAGAGGTACCTCAACAACAGGCCAGAAGCCTGTGAAGGACCGGCTATGCCGACAGGTCTTGTCCAGACCTTGAAAGAGACGGGTCAGGATGGCCCCATTCCAGTTATAGGGGTGATGAAGATCCTCGACTAAGCGAAGAAATTTAGGATCAACTCTCTCATTCGCATGGCAAAAAAGAAAGGATCCAAAAGCATAAGTGATCATGGCCCGCGCCTTGTGGAGGGCCTCTCGCTCGGTGGTAGGGACGACGGAAGCAAAATTGTTGTAAAATCATCGCATCTTCACTTGATGGCCTTGGAATTCACCCTCAGGAGGGACGTCACCGACAAGCCGTAGCCAATCAGTGGAAGAGAGGGGAGCTAGAGAGCTCACTTGAGGGATAATTGCCCCATGAAAAGGGAAGCCTATCTGCATGTAAATATCCAAGGGGGTTATTCCCCACTCCCCACAAGGGAGTTGAAAGGTGTGGGTCTCATCCCGCCACCTCTCACAAAGGGCCGCAAGCATCATACGGTTGGCGTCGTTATTATGGAAGCGTAGGGTGAGGAGGCCAGCAAAAGGAGTACCATCTAGTACTCGCTCAAGCAAGGGCTGTAGCTCCTTCATCCAATTGTCCCAGCGATCCCTGGTACCTCGACCCTTGATAGCAGGAAGAGGTTGATGCTCCATAGCTAGGGAACACATGTGGTCCCCTCGGCGGACAATGAAAGCAGGATCATCCTCGTCAACCACTTGGTGGCCCCTAGTACCATCCGCCATGGAATCCTACAAGCTTGGCAAGGTAAGTCCCTATCCTTTACCCATTAAAATCCAAATTCTCATCCAAAGAAACCCATGGGATTGGACTCACATTCAAATGCAAAATCTAAAGTCCAACTCCATGTGTCACTTAGGATATGTGTTGGACCCATTGGAAAAAGTAAGGCCTGCCTTAAAGAAGGTGGCATGGCATGCCTTAGGTAAGAAAAGTCCATTATCCAAGGACACATTTTGGACAACAAATGCACTCAAGTGCCATGAGATCAACAAAGAACAAGAATCCTACTTCACATGAGAAATCCCTTTTCAAAGTCCATATGTGGCCAAGGATTGGTCCATTTTTTATGCCAAGGCCATGGCTCTCACTTAAGATGTTTCCATCTTTTTACACATGTGCATGGACAAGTGGGGAATAGAAAGGAAACGGGTCCCCAAGAGCAACCCAAATGCCTCATCTCAATGGATTGGAGAGAGCACATAGCCCACTTTGGAGAATATGAGAACCCATTCATGGGTTAACCATGGGCAACCTTATGTGCCTCATCTTGATGAAAGTTTTGACCATGAGAATACAACAAGGAGGTCTACCCACAAACATATGAATCAAAGAAGCTAAGGGTAGAAAGTTGGTGCACATAGCCCACATGAAGAATCAAAGTTGAAAATGCCCATGAAAAGGCAAGTTTGGGCAACTTATGTGCACCAACTTTTTCACCAAAAGGGAGACCATTTGAGCACAAAAGAGCATGGCTTGATGAGCCACCCAACCATCATGAAAATGGATAAGAATGGTACACATAGCCCACTTGAAGATCAAAATCCAAAATGTCCCAAGGCATGGGACAAAAATGGGTAACTTATGGGTACCATTCCTTCTCCCGAATGGAAGAAGAAATCACTCATATTTGAATGATGATGGGTGATCCACCAAGCCCCCATAGAAAAGTTCAAGGAGCTATGGTTGTATGGACACTCACTTGAGGATCATCCAGTTGAGGTTGATAACATTAAAGGGAAACTCTTGAGAATCACATTCCTACCACAAAGGAAGCCATTTGAACTTAGTGAGATTGTGGGAACAACTCACTCATGGGACTTGTAGATGGTCAAGCAACTCAAGTCCTCCATCCATCAAGAGAGAAAGCATGAAAAGAAAAAGCCCACATGAACAAAGTGTAGTGGGGCACACATGGTTCAAAGAAGTGCCCAAGTTTCAATGAAGGCCCAAAAGCCCATCCACATGAAAAACTCCAAGGAGCCAACCACACTTTGTGCAAAGATGTACATCATAATCAAAGAAATAGTGGAAGACTTGGGCTACTTGTCCATATAAGCCCACCTAGGAAAACTAGCCCACTTGAGATCCAAAATGAAGAATAGGCTAGCCACCTTGATCCATACACATGTAAAGAAAGATGGGGTCACCCAAAGTGAGCCCCATGAGCCCAAAACTTGAGATGGGCCCTACCATGCCCATGGGCCCAAATCTTGAAAAGAAGAGGGAAAAGAAAGGATAGTTCCAAAGGAAAAATGACAAAGGCAAGAAAGCATGAGGGAGCCCAAAATGAAGCATTGGGCCCATCAAATACACCAAGGGCCATGACTTCACTTTGAGCCCATTTGATACACATGAAAAGAGGCCCAACTCCCATGAAAAAGATAGAGTATTTTGCCATGCACACTTGATGACATGGCAAAATTACTCCTTACATGCACATGGAGGGAGTGTGAAAAAGGAAAAAATGATGAAGTGGAGAGCTTGCAATGTCCTTCTCCATGCACCACCTTTGAAAGACTTGAGATCTAAGAAAAGATCAAGAATGCTTGGGCCCACCTTCACACCCCTTTGAATAGCTACATGAAAAAGAAAAAGGATCATGAGAAGAGACAATGAAGATGGAAAAGGACAAGAAAGAGAAAGGAAGTGGTCCATACCTTTACCACTCACCAAAGAAGGACCACCTTGCTGTCCCAAGATTTCTCTAAGGCCCACCACTTGAAAAGAGCAAAGGATCACCAAAGAAGAGAGAGGAAACTTGAAGAAAGAAAGAGTATGAGAGAGAGAAGAGAGAGATTGCACGTTTGAGGGGGGGAGGGTGCCCCATGTTATATAGAAAAGGGGAGGGCACCCTTTTACCCAGCCCCCTGAAGAGACCAGGAGGCACAGACCGGTCGGGCGGCCCATGGGAGGCCGTCCTAACCTCCACCTACTTGAAACGACCTCCCTCTCCCTCTCCTTGGGAAGAACTCCTCCTTGGGAAGGGTGGTTGCAAGTGAATCTTGTACCTCCATGTAAGAATGAAGTGATGGAAGAGAATGGTGAGAAAAAAGAGGAAATCTCACCAAAATCTCATCTCATGAGAAATGGGTGAGAAATTGGGTGGATGATATGGAAAAGTTCCATGGAATTTCCAAGAAAAAGAAAGAAGAATTTGACTTGGTCAAACAATGATCTCAACCATCCAAAGGCATGACCAGATGATCCAAACCATTCCAAGAAGAATCCCAAGAATCTCCGCCCTTGATTACTGTTCACATGTATGAATTGTGGTCCGAAGACCTTAAACTACGTCGGGATCAAGATCCCGAGGGATTGTCAATAAAACCGGCATCAGTCTTCTTCAAGATCTGGTGGCTCCGGACATTTTCAGAAAACCAAAAAATATATACATCACTTGTACAGTTTCTGGTCCGAAGACCTTAAACTACGTCGGGATCAAGATCCCGAGGGATTTTTAATAAAAATGGGTATCGATCTCGACCATCAAAATCAGAATCGATGACCCAGAATTTTTTTAAAAAAAAAAGAAAACAAAAAAATGTCTTTCCTCTTTTAAAGTTTTGGGTCCGAAGACCTTAAACTACGTCGGGATCAACGTCCCGAGAGATTTTTAATAAAAACCAACATCGATCCCAGCCTTTCAGGCCAAGATCTGATGATCTGGATCATTTCAAAAAAACAAAAAAATGTGTTTGCCCCCCCTTTTACTAAGTCTGGGTCCAAAGACCTTAAACTACGTCGGGATCAACATCCCGAGAGATTTTCAATAAAAGCCGGCGTCGGTCTTGTTGGCTCAAGATCAATGACTCCGGACATTTTCAAAAATCATAAAAATATATTACCAGCCCCGCTTTTAAAGTTTTGGTCCGAAGACCTTAAACTACGTCGGGATCGACATCCCGAGAGATTTTCAATAAAAACCGGCATCAGTCTGGATTGTCCATCCGCTGACACCGGACATTTTTCCAAAAAAAAAAAAAAAAAAAAAACATGTTTGCCCTTCTTTTGTACAGTTTCATGGTCCGAAGACCTTAAACTACACTGGGATTAACTTCTCGGGGGACCTTTCTTGCTTTCAACTAAAAACCGGCATCGGCCTCGACCGTTGAGATCATGGTTCGATAACCCGGATCATTTCAAAAATACCAAAAATATTTTAAAGCTTTCCATAAAAACCAGTATCAATCTTGATCACCCGAGTTGAAATCCGGAACCTTTTCAAAACAAAAAAATATATACAATATAAAACAAAAAAGTTTTCACCACCAGTTTCGATCCACCAATTCATCCCCAGCGGTCCGAAGACCTTAAACTACACTGGGATTAACTTCTCGGGGGCTTTCTTTCCTAACCTGTTCCAGGCATGGCTGACACTTGATCGTACGGGTGTCTGGAATCTCTTAAACAGGTAAGGGCTGTGGCGGGCAGAACTCCGCAATCCTGTTCGTGTTGAACGCATCGTGATAGACAACCTTGAGTTGGAAGTCGCTGTTGAAGCTGACGGATGTTCCCTGTTCCTAGAACTCATGAAGGGGATTAAGGCTGTTGGGAGGTGAAGCTCACCCTCACGGAATTGTGAGCAACGTAAGACCCCAAACTGGATTGACTAAGGGAAATGTGAGGATGTGGCTCATTTTGTGGCCGAAGGAGTCCGTCGGACGATACGTGGTCTATGTGCATTGCACATGAGGAACAGGCAACTTTGTGGGTGTGTTGACTGAAAACCCTCAAAATCCCCTCATCCGAAGATGTAAAACTACGGCACTTAACTGTGTGAGACTCGTCTTGCTCGCTGACGTAAAATGGATCGGGTGCCTTACCAGCAGTAGAAGCTGGAAGTGGATGGAAATTCCACATCTTTTCCCTGCATTTCAGAAAAATCACAAAATACCAAAACATTGCAAAATCACCTCTTCAAAAATCACAAAATATTTCCCTTGCCTCCAAAATATTGTCAAAAATCACAAAAATATTTCCCTTGCTTCCAAAATATTGTCAAAAATCACAAAAATATTTCCATCGCTTTCAAATCAAATATCTGTCAAAAATCACAAAAAATATTTCCATCGCTTTCAAATCAAATATCTGCAAAAATCAC
This sequence comes from Liriodendron chinense, assembly GCA_003013855.2. Lineage (NCBI taxonomy): Eukaryota > Viridiplantae > Streptophyta > Magnoliopsida > Magnoliales > Magnoliaceae > Liriodendron > Liriodendron chinense. Next base: position 1,553,486 of record ML058535.1, on the reverse strand, counting down.
AAAAATACTTCTCTTGCTTTCATCAAAAATATTTCGAAAAATCACAAAAATATTTCCTGTGTTTTCAATAACCAATCTCTATCCTGATCGCTCAGGTAAAGATTCGGACCACATATTTACAAAAAAATCACAAAAATTAGCATCCCCAGCACTACAATTCAGGAGTCTTGAACTCCGCTCACTTCACAGTATGGGATGACGGATCCAATCGCCCGCAAATTGGAATCTTGACCAAAACGGGCAACCAAACACCATCTCAATCACATGTATGCCCAGAAGAACATCTTGAAGTCAAATGATATCCTCGTACATTCTCATTAGCAAAGAAACAGCATCTTGGGACGATGGACCTGATCGACCACGGGTCGGGATCTTGACCAACTCGCTGTCTAAACCTCCGTATCAAAAAGAAAAATCCCCAAGGGAGTACAACCCTGCAAGCAATAAGATCAAAATTCTCTGCATCTCCAGCAAAAGCAAAATCATCAAACGAAAAGAGAATGAACCAAGCCACGCATTCATCATGCATCTCCATGCATCAGCATCCATCGCATCAATCATCATGTTTACCTGCTTTCAAAATAAAAGTCGGTTAGCTAAAGACCCCACAGGCATCCCTAGTGGAGGCACATGCAAACCAGATTTTCATTTCAAAAAGACAAAAAATATTTCTATTTGCAAATAAAAAACCCACGGAGTATCACTCCCCAGAGTGGGTATCTTTTCAAAACCCAAAAATATTTTCTCAGTAGAGCGTTCTGCCTCCAACACACCAGGAGATCTTCCATATCTCTGGGTAGGAGCCAACGCAAAAATCAAATAAGATCCAATGTCTCGCGGTTTCCCCGTGAGATCATCGGATCCAATGCACTCAAAGTGCGGTCGAACTGAACTCCAGTGTCAGTGCGGTCGTACCACATGCCAAGATACAAAAAAGATGAAAGCCAAAAGGCTCGGTCACAGGAACCATTTGAACAGGTGGAAACGATGAATTGGAACCCAAGTATCAAAATCAGCAGATTGGGTGGAAGGAGTTCACCCGCACATACCTAGGCGTGGATGCCTGAAGTACCTTGACTGAGTCCAAGTCGGCGTAGTAGAATCCCGTAAGACTATCGGACGCAGGGCGTCTAACCACTTTGACAGTCAAGCGAAACAAGTACTCCTGGAGTGATCTGGGAAAACATTAAACATCACACAATCAGTCTCAGGGTCAGCATCCTCGTAAGACTAACGGACGCAGAGGCTCTGCTGTACCTTTCCGGTGTTAGTACCGATCAGGAATGGAAGGGTTGCGATTGGGTACCCAGGTTGCAGCAAACTGCAGGGACAATCGCAACGTTTTCTCCAAACTCTCGCGGTATGTGCGAGTTATCAATTTCCAGACAATCAACTGACTCAGATACAAAGGATAACAAAGATTCCAGACCACAATCAAGGAAAGAATGAATTGCAAACTAAGCACCGAAACCAGCAGATCGGGTGGAAAAGCCCACCCGCACATACCTAGGCGTGGATGCCTGAAGTACCTTGACTGAGTCCAAGTCGGCGTAGTAGAATCCCGTAAGACTATCGGACGCAGGGCGTCTAACCACTTTGACAGTCAAGCGAAACAAGTACTCCTGGAGTGATCTGGGAAAACATTAAACATCACACAATCAGTCTCAGGGTCAGCATCCTCGTAAGACTAACGGACGCAGAGGCTCTGCTGTACCTTTCCGGTGTTAGTACCGATCAGGAATGGAAGGGTTGCGATTGGGTACCCAGGTTGCAGCAAACTGCAGGGACAATCGCAACGTTTTCTCCAAACTCTCGCGGTATGTGCGAGTTATCAATTTCCAGACAATCAACTGACTCAGATACAAAGGATAACAAAGATTCCAGACCACAATCAAGGAAAGAATGAATTGCAAACTAAGCACCGAAACCAGTAGATCGGGTGGAAAAGCCCACCCGCACATACCTAGGCGTGGATGCCTGAAGTACCTTGACTGAGTCCAAGTCGGCGTAGTAGAATCCCGTAAGACTATCGGACGCAGGGCGTCTAACCACTTTGACAGTCAAGCGAAACAAGTATTCCTGGAGTGATCTGGGAAAACATCAAACATACAATTAATCACAGGGTCAGTAACCTCGTAAGACTGTCGACGCAGAGGCTCTGCTGTACCTTTCCGATGTTAGTACCGATCGGGAATGGAAGGGTTGCGATTGGGTACCCAGGTTGCAGCAAACTGCAGGGACAATCGCAACGTTTTCTCCAAACTCTCGCGGTATGTGCAAGTGAGTGATCTCCAAACGATCAACTGGCACAGATGCAAAAGCGAGCAAAGATTTTAGAACATGATCTATGAATGACCGGGTCAGAAGTGGGGTGTCCACTCGCTTTGGCCTTCTGTTGCACGCAACCTCTGCCAAAGAGGGGCATCTGTAGACACCCCACCTTCGGCTACACTGTTGGTAGAGATAGCTGGTTGAACGGAGGACCATACCCCCAAATCCCAAGTCCAAACTCAGCCAAACTCACCCTTGTAAGCCCCATTCCATAGCCCAGTTCAAGCCTGAACCCAGTCAACCCAGTCCTAAACACCACCCTGAAAAACCCCCCATAAAAAAGTCCAGTAAAAAAGACCCAAAAAAAGTCAAACTCACTGAGTCAACTCGCTGAGTTAACCCGCTGAGTCAACCCGTCGAGTCAACCCGTCGAGTCAAAACACTGAGTCAACCCGTCGAGTCAACCCGTCGAGTCAAACCACCGAGTCGACCCGCTGAGTCAACTCACTGAGTTGACCAGCGAGTCCAACATCAGCCCCGAGGGAACGGCCGTACTCGCTGGAAACCGAGGAGCGGCCGTACGGGCGGCCCATGGCAGGCCGCCCGGACAAAATTACGACTTCTGCCACTGCTCGCTGCTATAAATACCCCCCTCCCCTTCTCATTTCAAGAGGAACCACTCATCCAGAGAGAGCCCGTCCGTCTGAGTCACCCTCCTTCATCCTTTAGCCCATTCCTTCACCAAGGAGAGCCCGAGTGAGGAGAGTCTAGCCCTGGTCCAGCCCAGCCTGACCACTGGTCCAAGCCTCCCAAGCCATCCAAGTCTTGATCCAGCCACTCGAAGCCAACCCCTTGCGACACCTCCGTCCACTCAGCTACTCTTTTCCAACATCATCTCATTTGCATCTAGCATAAGTGCAACATTTACTTTCCTTCCAACCCCCCTGCTTCACTACAAGCACCTTGATTACTCAAGCACACTTGCATATGTCTTTATATTAAGCACCTGTCAGTTCGAGCGTATGCTCTGGGCTTGCCCGTTGTTGGAACCTGCCCATCAGAAACTCTTACTGTTCAGACCTGCATTCATGCTTCACCATAAAACACCTTGATCATTCAAGCACACTGCATACGTCTTATATTAAGCACCTGTCAGTTCGAGCGTACGCTCTGGGCTTGCCCGTTGTTGGAACCTGCCCATCAGAAACTCTTACTGTTCAGACCCGCATTCATGCATCATGTCATCCATGAGAATATACGAGGATTAAATTAGACTTTCAAGTATTCGATCGATTCTGTGAAGTAGAGACCGTACTTCGGTACGGGCAGTGTGTGGGGTGCTTAACCTCTTCCCACCCTGTAACCGTGATCCCCTACCTTGAATCTCTGACCGCAGATCAACAGGAGTCATTTTAGAGGAAGGAATCTTCGGATTCCCTTCTCTAACGTTTCTACGGGGTCTAGCCGACTGTAGATTCGAAGTAATTGGCTAGTGGCGACTCTGGTCTTATATAAATTCACTTAAACACATCCAGCTTAACACGACAACCAAACGAAGCCCTCGAGAACGAGGCAAGCCAGTGGCACAAACGGCGATTTCGCACTCACGCACTTCTTCTTCTTCTTCTTCTTCTTCCGAAGGGAAAGGGAGAACGACGTCGTGTGGGAGCGCGGAGAAATCGGCGCGGGTCCACATGGACCCATCCTAAAATAATTCAGTGAAACGAATGGACAGAATGGATATGCAAAACATCATCAAGGTGGGCCCAATGGTAAGGGCAACATCCATTAAGGTGTTACCCGGTCAACATCCGCCCCCCTTATAGGGGTGTCAATGGGCCGGGTTTGGGCCGGGCCAAGCTCTGTCCAAGACCGGCCTGCCTCCTTCAACATATGTCCAAATCCAGCCCGGACCTGCGACGGGCCACAATGGCTAAGCCCAAGTCCGGCCCAAGATACGAAGGCAGAGTCCAACCCGTACCTGGCCCTAGCCCGAGCCCGGGCTTTAACATAGAGGGATATGGATTTTAGGAAAAACTTGTGTAAAATTTAAATTTTGAAAGGAGAAAAATGTTTTAATTTAAATTTTAAATTAAAAAATATATATATTCAAGTCGGGTGGGATTTTCGGGCTTTTAAATAGCTTGGTCCAAGCCTGGCCCGTTTAAAAACGGGCTTATAGTTTTAGGCCTGAACCCGACCCACTGGCCTAATACTCTAGTCCAAGCTTGGCCCAAGACGGGCCAAGCCCAAAAGCCCATCGGGCCAACCCGGTCCATTGACACCCATACCCCCTTAGCTTGGATTGGGTACTGCCCCCACCAGCCCCGAGCTCGGCACAGGGCAGAGACTTTGAGGGGCCACCGTGATGTATGGGTATTATCCACACCATCCATCAATCTTTCCATATAATGTCAGGGTACAACCACACCACTGAGGCAAATACAATGCTCAAGTGGACCACACGTGGGAATTAAACACATACCACTGAAAAATTGTTGGGGCCACAGAAGTTTTGGATTAAGCTTATCTTTT
>ML058535.1:1441180-1546180 GCA_003013855.2 Liriodendron chinense | reverse complement strand
CGATTTCTGACAATCCAACCCAAAACATAGAGATAAGTGGTCGGATCTCAACGCCGGAACGATGTCGGCCCTCGATTCGGGCCCACAGGGGCTGTCGAGGCGGCCCTCCAGGAGCTCAGCGATGACGACATTCTCCTTGGAGGTCTTTGACAACGAGGTCGTGCCGTCGTCGCTTGCCAGCATCGCTCCGATCCTCCGAGTAGCAGCTGAGATCGAAGCGGAGCGGCCGAGGGTGGCCTATCTCTGTGAGTTTTTGGGAATGCAACTGGACGGGTTTTTTTTTTTTTTTGTGTGTTTTGAATTAACGTGAATTGCCATTGAGGACTTACACCATGGCTCGGTGTGTTTCGTTTTGGTGGAAGGTCGGTTCTACGCGTTCGAGAAGGCGCATAGGTTGGACCCTAGCTCGACCGGTCGAGGCGTTCGGCAGTTCAAGACCGGATTGTTGCAGAGATTAGAGCGGGTGAGTCTTTTCTTCTTTTTTTTTCGTCAGACGCGTCTGATCGAAAGACGCGCTGTTGTTGGTTCCGTACAGGGGAATGCGGGGACCTGCAATGGCGGTTTCTTGAAATGAGAGAGAGAGAGCTGAAATGAATCGGTTTTCATTCATTGGGACTCACTGAGTGGACGCGCCTGCAACTACGGAATACGGGAGTCCCCTGTAACCTAAAAGTTAGGTGGGCCCCTCGTTATGTTGGTTTATATCCAATCCGTCCATCTGTTTCGCAAGGCTGGCAAAACGTCTGGACGGAGTGGATACAAGACAAACATCATGGTGGGCCCCACAGAGCTTGCGGTTACACGGTTTACAGGCAAGTCGCGTCCGGGACGCTTGGTACGTTTCAGTGAATTCGGACCGTCTTATCCTCGCATGGCCGATTCAGTAGGTATTTGACGTTGGATGGACGGGCCACACATGTTAGGTACCTTAGAAATCCTACCCTCGCTATGCTTGTGATATCCGGGCCGTTGAACAGGATGGTCCCATCGTGTACAACGGTCTGATAATCAGTTTAGTTCCGTACGGAGAAATATACGGCTAGGTAAAAAGCATTATCAACGGTTCACATTTGAAGTGTGGTGACCGACCTGTTTATGGAGCTAATTATCCACAATGCGGCCCACTTGATGAACGGCCTGGATGTCTCGTTCGGGGCAAGAGTAGGTCGACGTTGGTATGAAATGCTTTTGGAACTCTAGAGTCTAGACGCTCAAAACGGTATGGTTTTTTTTTTTTTTTTCTACCATGGGACATCTGTAGGCAGGGCCTACTAAATGTACAATCGGGATTTACCAGCTATCTAAGCAGCCAAAACAGGCTCTTTATGGAGGAGGGGGATTTCTTAAGTGTACTAAGTAAACTCTGTGGGCCACCATAGATGTATGTCTCATCCACACCGTACATCCGTTTCTAAAGATCATTTTAGGGCATGATCCCAAAATTGAATCATATCCAAAGCTAGAGTGGACCACACAACAGGAAACAGTGGGAATAATGATGCAGGGAAAACGCAAATATCAGCTTAATCCAAAACTTCTGTGGCCCCAAGAAGTTTTCAACCGTAGGTATTCAATTCACACTGTTTCTTGTGGCGTGGTCCACTTGAGCTTTGGATATGCTTCATTTCTTAGCTGGTAAAATGGATGGACGGCGTGGATAAAAGATATAAATCATGATGGAATCCACAGTCAGGGATCCACCGAAGCCCCGCCCTACTCAAAAGACTTGGTGGACCACGGAACCGTGAGGACATATGTTATTGTCATTGAAAATAAAACGCGAGCATACTCTTCTGGCCCAGCGTGATGTGTATGGGCCGTTGCAGGAAGGGTTTCGTGAGCGTACTGAGTAAACTCGCTGACTGTGGAGCCCATCGTGATTTATGTCTCTTAAATCCACACCATCCATACTTTTCGCCAGATACTTTAGGGAATGAGCAGATTCAAATCTCAGGTGGACCAAACGACAGGAAACAGTGATGATTGAACGTCCACCATTAAAAACCTTTTGGGGGGTTACCGGAATGTTTATTTTGCCATCCAATCCATTGATAAGGTCACAAAGACCTGGATGAAAGGACTACACATATATCAACTTGATCCAAAACTTTCGTGGCCCCTAGAAAGCTTTTAATGGTCAATCACCACTGTTTCTGGTGGTGTGGTCCACCTGAGATTTGGATCCCATATCCTAAATGATGGACCGCGTGGATATAAGAAACATACATCATGGTGGGCCCTACAGTCAGTCAGGGATCCACCAAAGCCGCATCCTTTTGAGTCTTACGATGGATGGACTATGGCCCAAAATCTCCTGAACAGAACAATTTTAACCTTTAAATTTGTGGACTGCAAGATTGACGTTCGAACCAGAAACATAGCTACTTCCACATTCAACTGAGAAAGGCCAATCTTGCAATCTCTGCGACATTTGCGTCATGGTCCATCCAATGTGGTGTGGCCCACCTGGATTCTGGGAAAAGCCGAATATCAGCTCGATCCAAAGCTTTGGTGGGCCCAGAAGGGTTTCAATGCTGGGTGTCCCCGTCCTAACTGTTCCTTGTGGCATGGCACCCTTGAATTTTGTATGGGCTTATTTTTGGGCTCACGTCAGCTGTAGAAAATGATGGACGGAGTGGATATCCCACACACATCACGGTGGCCCAACAGATCTTTCTGTTGCACGGGCTCCTTCCACTGTTTTTAGGAAATTCGCGTTCTGCGTCTATCGTTCCCGTTCCTTGCAGTAGATTATCCACATGCGACATCCACCATTACATGTGGTGGGCGTTACTCAATCCAGAACGTCAGATTGTGGGCCCTAGTCAAATCAGCGTGATTTTTGGTTGACAAACCCACCCAAATGATTTTTCCCTACTGTTTATTTGATGTCTTCATATTGAAATTTTATTAGTTTAGGTCCATATCCTATTCATAGAGGGGCCCACAATTTATACTGTTCGGACGGATTGGATGATATAGGCATAACAGAGTGGACCCCACATAGGTCGAGTGTTGTATCCGTTGGGTTCAATGGCTGTTGTGGAGGATTACGGTCCTACGGTTAATGTGCCCTGTCTGAGAAATGCATGTGTGGCCCACGTGACGAACGGTCGCGCTCGTTTTTGGGCAACGGGAGATTCACCGTGGGACCCCTTCCTGATGAACCACTCGGATCGTGTGCCATGCTGACACTCGAGTTGGGTGTGCTGAGCGAGCATCGCTCTTCCACTCAATTCTCCTCTCTCTGTATTGATGAGCAGAAAATGTTCGATTGTCTTTGAAAAGGGATTGATTTGGTATATGACAGGACAACACACCGAGTCTTGCAGCAAGGGTGAAGAAGAGCGATGCAAGAGAAATCGAGAGCTTCTATCAGCAATACTACGAGCACTATGTCAGAGCCCTCGACCAAGGGGAGCAAGCTGATCGGTATTTGCACCTACACATACCTATGAATATTCATGTACATTCATAGTAGGTATATGTATGTATGAATGTATGCTTATGATAGTTACATAAGAGGGAGTGATAACATGGTGATTACAGGTGGGGCCCGCTTCAGTTTGTTTATGTTCATACATGTGTGTATATGATGATTACATAAGCGGTATTACATGGTGGTTACAGGTAGGAGCCACCTCAGTTTATATATGTATGTATGTATGTATGTATGTATGTATGTATATGATGGTTACAGGTGGGGCCCACCTCAGTTAACACAAGCCTTTCATCTGTGGGTCCCATTTCCCCTAGCATGCAATCCTAGCCGTCTGGTGACAATGGACAAACAGAGCCAGGGATCTGCATCTGACATGTGGCACATATGATTTTGGGTCAGTGGGAGCTGGGACCCACGTTTCAGTTTGCTAGGCTGAGCAAATTCTTGATGATAAATTGGATATTCTCTCTTTGTTATCATGAAATTGATGATATTTTTATTTTTTTGTTTGGTTTTTCAATTTGTTCAAATAGAGCCCAACTTGGAAAAGCCTACCAAACAGCTGGAGTGCTTTTTGAAGTGCTTTGTGCAGTTAATAAGACCGAAAAAGTCGAAGAAGTCGCTCCTGAGGTTAGCCTTCCAAACCGTTATTACTGTTATTATTAGTATCTAGAGAATCTCCATTTCCTAATCCCTGGAAATTTTAATGGTTGCTTAGTTATATCGTTATTATTATTGTCGTTGTATGCTCAGAGGTCTAATATAGACCTATTAAAGAAATGATATTTCTACTCAACCTAGAAATGGTATGGGTGGGACCCGCCTCCTGTTAGACTAAGCCATTCATTTGGTTTGTCCCATCATGAGATGGGCCATGGCCCAACATCTCCAAGAGCAGATGATTCTGGCCATCTGATTTGTTGCTTACCGATAATTACATCCAATTATCTGAATTTAATTGGGGCCTGATTGGATAGTAGCTAGGATCATCTGGTGGGGCCCATGGGGGAGATCTGGCATAATCTTCAGCCATGCTGTCCCTTCCATATGAATCCTGATGTTGGCTGTGCATGTAGTTTGTTGGGCTGAGTAAATTCCTTGATCAAACATTGTATATTGTTGAGCTATGTTATTATCAGAGGAATTATCCAGCATTCCCTGTTATAGAAAAATCACCACTAGGTCATGAATGGAAGGTGTCAGACAACAGGGCCCACTACCTGTGAGAGACTGATTTCTTGTCACAATTTTAGCTGATGGTACATGGTTTCTGTCACCTAGAGAACATGATTTGTCTTTGATAGTGTTCTTTCTAAGGATAAAAATGAATCAGGAGCCCACTAAGTGGCTGTGTCCACCATCTGTCATTTTCTGATCATGATGGTTCATGTCTATTGTTATTATTGGTATGATCTTACTAATATAGTAGTTGTTGTTATCTGCGGCTAGTTCTGAGATGTTCTTCTGAAATTTCTTGTTTGCTTACTATGAGCAGATTATTGCAGCTGCTAAACATGTCCAAGAAAAGACGGAAATCTATACTCCTTACAACATTCTTCCCTTGGATGCAGCTGGCGCTTCTCAGTCTATCATGCAGCTTGAGGAGGTATTATATGCCTTTATTGAATGTCACTCATTAGTTGATTGAATAATAATAATAATAATAATAAACTGTTATCATGGTTACTTCTTGCTTCAGCTGTCCAATCACTTCGTAAAAATCATGTTTTTTCTTTTAACAGATTAAGGCAGCTGTGACTGCTCTGTGGAACACTCGTGGCTTGAATTGGCCTTCATCATTTGAGCAGCAGAGACAAAAAACAGGAGATTTAGATCTTCTTGATTGGCTAAGGGCTATGTTTGGATTTCAGGTCTGCCAGATGCACAAAAGGAAGCCAACACAATGCATTTCACCATTTCATTGGTTGTTTTAATGCATTTCCACCATGTTGGTTTTGCAGAGAGACAATGTCAGGAATCAAAGAGAGCATTTGATTTTACTTCTTGCTAATGTCCATATAAGTCTGGTGCCCAAGCCTGAGCCCTTGAACAAGGTATCCACATTTCTTTCATTTTCTGTAGCATTAATCATGGGTTAGCATTTGCATTATAAGCAATGTTTTCCATATTGTTATCGCATAATATATCACACCCTTGGGATAGGAAACATAGTGGCCATTGCACAGGATATATCGGTTGAATTGCGTAATTTATCGATGCTGTTGGGAAACAAGGGGAAACATTGGGAAATTGGTTGAATTTTTCAGTGAAACTTCAGGGATTGTTAAAAAGTCACCAACACACATTTAGAAATTAAAAAATAAAATAAAATAAATAAAAAACAAGTGCACATAATAGGTTTCCTTTGTACAAGGTTCTAATCTATGCATTGTTTGATTGAACTAATGCAGCTATATTTAAAGTCAATTAATAATATTTATAAATGTAAGAAGACATGTTTGGAAACACAAGCATTATATACAAAAGCAAAAGAATGAGTAGAAAACTAGAAATACACTTGTGGATTTAAAAAATAATAATTATTAATTTTAACAGTTTTTAATTATTTTTTAATTAAAAATTAGTTTTTCCCAAAAAATCCCCAACTTTCCAAGAATGTGTAGATCAGTTTATATATGTGTTTGATTTTGTGATTGGACACTAACATTGCAACCGATTTGAAAATTTCATTTTTTTTCTCAATTTTGTGCAACTCGGCCCATCTCCCCTATATCTCGAAATCAAAGCTCCAAATCTATAATTTTTCATGCAAAGCATGAAGAATCATGAATTTATTCTCATTTGACATTGTTTAAAACATGTAAAAACGAAAAAAAAAAAAATCAAAACTTAAAAAATACGCACCTTTTAAAATCCAGCCCTAAGAAACTTTCAATCGCGATCTTAGGTAAATTTCAAAGATTTTCTTCCAACAAACTAGAGTGTCACCTTAAAATGTATTAGGAAGATTTTTTATTTTTTGCACACAAAAAAAAAAGATTTTTATGAATTTTTTAGAATTTTTCAGACAAAATAGTGTCGGTTTCCTTTATCCCTTTTGATATCGCACTCGGTATTGATACATCACATGCTATATTATCAATTTAGAAAGGGGGAGTGTGGATACATTATTCGATATCCCGATATCCACGATATATCATGATATCGTGTGATATATTGTACAATACCATGAAAAATGGATATTAAAGTTTGGTGTTGTATTGACTAGTTGGGATAACAGATATATTGTATGATATATCAATGATGTCACAAGATACTGAAAACACTGATTATAAGATTAGAGCATGAGGCATTTTATGTCTTAGAAGGATCAGTCTTTTAGCTTTTTCCTTTTCTTTTCTTGTCTTAGGATTTGCATTCTAAGAGCGTAGATACTTCATTGGCTGCATGCAAAAAGTAGAAAGAAATTGATTATAATCTTGAGTGGGTGGGCAGAAGAAGCTTCAATGGCATTGTATTGAGAAACCTGTAGTCTAGACTCCACGAGATTGTAGTTTGTCTTCTAGTTTTCACTCAAAATCATGTTGAAAAGGCCATAATGGAGCTTACGTGTCACTTAATTCTTTATTTGAAAGTCTCTCCCAATGCCCTCAGGAAGAGGTGATTTTGATAAAAAATTGTTACTTCATAACATCATATCTCATTTCTTTGATGGAAATCAATGAGTTTGCTTCTCCATTTATTGTCTGTTTAAGTTTTCAGTCTTAAACAGGGCTTTATTAGCATTTGATTCTGCTGTTTTCTTTCTACTTTCACTCAAGGGGTTTCAACATCCTGTTGAGAGCTCTTTGGCTTTTTCAGTGCCACTGCAGTAGTTGGTCAAATTGAATCCAACAGATTGTACCACGTGCAATAATTGAATGTCCATAGAAGTATTGTTCACCTAGTCACACATGATTAGGGACTCCATGTACCCACCACCCAGTGTTGACCCCCAGCCTAAATATTACATGCACGCCACAAAAGGCGAGCAAGCAAAGTAGGTTCATGGAGGGGCAGTTGCCAGGCAAATCACCAAGCATCATTACCATCATCATTTGAGCCTTCTCCCACCTAACTGGGGTCGGCTTCATGGATCCTATTCTGTCATTCCACTCTATCAAGGTCCATAACTTCAGTTAGACCATAGTTCATCAATTGTTTTCTTACTACCTCCACCCACTTCCTTTTGAACCTTCCCCTTGCCCTTTTAGAGCCTTCAAATTGCACCAACTCACTCCTAACCAGCGTAATTTTTGTTCTGTGTTGCACATGACCAAACATGTTTACTTTCCCTCATCTTATTACCTATTTGTGCTACTCCTAAGTCCCCCTGAATGCATTCATTTCTAATTATTCCCTTTCCTCGTCTTGCCGCTTATCCATCTCAACATTCTCATTTCAGCTACACTCATCCTATGAACATGTCGTTCTTGAACTGCCCAACATTCTGTCCCATAAAGCATGGCTGGTCTTAGGCAAATCACTAAGCATGAAGTACCCAAACACAAGAAAGGTTCATGCTCAAGTAGTTGGCGCACAAAATAGCAGTTAATTCTTCGGTTCCTGTTTATACGACGGGGCATTTGGTAGAAGTATTGGCAATATATCGGATAAATGTTCTATTCGCATGCATGTCTTCTTATTCATTTTTTTTTTTGTTGTAAATATAGCAAATGACCTGCTAACTCTTGCGCCATGTAATGCAGAATTTCACCTATTGATAAGTGGTATTCTTACGAGTTCATTTTCTACTATTAGAATGGTAGAAAAACAGGTTTTGGCTGGACGTCACTTTATTTAGATCCTCATCTCTAGGAGATTTTATTTCCATCCACATTTATCTTGTAGTTCTATGTTATCTTCTTTTTATATCTAGGCATTTCTAATCAATACCTGCACATTCACTAAATAACCTTGTCTTCTTCATGGATGATCATGCTATGGTCATCCCGCTTCCCTTTTCCCAGTCAAATTAATTTCTCTTTTTTCGGCCATCATTTGTAGTTATTGTGTCGAAATTGTATGCATTTTACTGTTCTCCTTAATGGTTTTATATTATTTTCAAATGATTTGGTTCCTTCTTCTAGGGCTTAATCGTTTTCTTTCAGTTATTGAGAATCATGGGCTATTGGCCTATTGGTTTTCTTAGGTAGTTTCTCTAGGTTGTCTTGTAAGCATCAAAAGTTTGACATGTTTCATTTTCTTCTGGCGTCCTCAGTATCTCTGCACCTATGCCAGCCCTATGATAGTCATATCCCACTCAGAAATACTAAGTTACTAACCACAATACCCACCTCCAGAAGCTTCTACTGCCTCTTGGGGTTTGTAACTAAAGCAACCAAATTACAGATGTTGTCAAGAACCTAACCAATATGCCAAAAGCCCCAGGACTGATGGAACATGTCAACCTAGGCTCTTTAAACCATTGGGATCGTAACATTCCACCATGCTCCACAGCCGACATCTGCGGCGGCCCACTCTGTGGCGGCACTCACTCTGACTTCTTTTCTAGGTAGCCTTTTCCAGGGCATGGCAGCTGCACTCTGGTTATCCAGGTAGCCCTTTCTACTTGGCGGCTGCACTCTGGTTGCTCAGGTAGCCCCTTTCCACATCATGGCGGCTTTCACTCTGGTCCAGGTTGCCCTTTGCACAGGTTGCCCCTTCGTGACTCAAGTACAGGACATGGTATTGGCTCTGATGCCAATTGTTAAGAACCTAACCAATATGCCAAAAGCCCTAGGACTGATGGAACACGTCAACCTAGGCTCTTTAAACCATTGGGATCGGTAACAAATGTCTTGTGTCTAAGGATTCTAATCTGGTTATTTACCTCTGGTATGAAGTCTTTCCTTGGAGATCCTTCTTTTAGGTTCTAGTATGTCTTCGGAGGGTCTTTTCCTCTACAAGGATGCATTTAATGGTTGATATCAACTAGAGGCAAGTCGTTCCTTTTCAATAGAATAAACATTCCCCAAGGAAGTGAACTTTGTAACAGTCCTTTTCTGGCGCATCTCAGTTTCTTTTCTAAAACTAGGTGTAACACATTAGTTTATACAATAATATCATGTTTTAATTGTTGGTGTTGCTGGTTTCCATCTTTTGTGGTTTTGTCAGCTTTGGTGGGAGTTGTGACTTACACTTTATATTTAGTTGCATAAAAGATGTGCTTAACACAAAGATATTCTTCTCCTTTACTTAATTCCCCTCTTCTCTTCAGTAGACTTTGAGTTTTGAGTTTTATATATGAATCATGGCTTGCATGGACAATTTCTTTTATGCTATTTATTCAATTAGCTAAGTGGGCCTTGTGCTGTTGATATTTCTAGTTTGATGAATAAAGGATTATCATGTGGTTTTGTATGGAAGGATGAAGTACCCAAACAAATGACAAGTGCTGTTGATATCTTTATAGTTTGATGAAAAAGGATTATCATGTGGTTTTGTATGGAAGGATGAAGTACCCAAACACATGAAAAGTGCTGTTGATATCTTTTTTTTCTTCTTTCTTCTTTTTTCTTTTTTCTTTTTTTTTTTTTCGCGTGGAAGTTGACCAAATGTTGATGTTGATGCATGCATCCATGTGGGCATTCATTCAATATGAAATAGCTGATGGGTGATCTCAAGTCATACATGTTGATATTATAACCTTGGTAACCACTAATTTTCTTATTCATTAAAAAATTATAATCATTGATGGTTTTGTAACTTCATGCAACTCTTCTAAAGAAATGTGGGATGGCATGTCAAAGAGGATTGAGAATCCCTTTCAGGCACATATGTTAGCATGAGTTGTGTGTGAGTTATGGACTGTTCATCAGGCAGGAGCATACCCTGGCCCAAAAAGGCGGCCCACTCATTATGCAGCCCATACATGTACATTAAATGTGGTTCATTGGTCAATTATTTTGGATTTACAACCTTTATTGTCCAGGAGTTGCCCACCTAATGAGCCTCAATCCTCTTTGCAAGGCTGACCTCTTTAGTCTATATTCTCATCATTTTGTGAACGGATCTCCCTGTGTCATCCTCCTTCAGTATCAAGGCATACATCCAACCTGTTGTTTTTCTGATGCAGTTGGATGAACGAGCAATAGATGCAGTCATGAATAAACTATTTAAGAACTACAAAACATGGTGCAAGTTTTTGGGGCGGAAGCACAGCTTACGGTGAGATCTTCTAGCAATTGCACCTGCTATTCATTTTTCTCTATGCTTCGTTGCAAAATCTCTGAGATTGGTAGTGAGATACATACATTTCATTACTTCAGGCTCCCTCAAGGGCAACAGGAAGTGCAGCAGAGAAAGATACTGTACATGGGTTTGTATCTCCTTGTTTGGGGTGAAGCAGCAAACATCCGCTTTATGCCAGAATGCCTATGCTACATTTTTCATAATGTGGGTAGAAATTATTATGCTTGCAGATTTCCTAATTAGTCTCCAACAAATTACTTTTTATTGTGTTAATGTTTGTTATGTATGCAACTTTTAATAGAAAGTCTCTTATACAGATGGCATATGAACTCCATGGTCTTTTAGCTGGAAATGTTAGTGTTGTGACTGGAGAGAATATAAAACCCTCGTATGGTGGGGATGATGAGGCGTTTCTTAGAAAGGTCATAACTCCATTGTATCGTGTTGTTGAGAAGGTATCTTATGGTGAAAACATGCCGAGCAAAACAAGATTGTGTTCTCTGTAATATTGCTTAGAATGATAAAATTATGGTGTTTGATGTTCCAGGAAGCCAAGAAAAGCAGAAATGGGAAAGCCCCTCATTCATCTTGGTGTAACTATGATGATCTAAATGAATATTTCTGGTTTGTAAGGAATTTGTATTATCATGCATTGAAGTAAAAGATTCTGCTAGCTGCTTGGTATCTTTCTTTTCCTCTGACAGCTAAAATCTGCTATATATCGTTCAGGAAGGATGATTGTTTCTCTTTGGGTTGGCCCATGCGGGATGATGGTGATTTCTTCAAATCAACACGTGATGCAAGGCCAGTGACAGAGGTATACATTTGATTAGTTAGTGAACATCACTGTTGTGGGCAGCTTTGTGCTTGATTGTATTTCAGCCCACTGCTTCTGATAACTGGTATGCAGGCGGGGCCAGAATCTCAGAAAATATCTAAAAAGAGCACTGGCAAATCAAATTTTGTTGAGACTAGAACATTTTGGCACATCTTTCGAAGTTTTGATCGCTTATGGACCTTTTATCTACTGGCACTGCAGGTATTTTGATCTCGACGTAGAATTATTTGGTCAACCTTGGTCTTGTTTTTAAGTTTGAGTCTCAATGTCAGTGAGGACCAACCCATTAGAATTTTATTTTATTTTTTTATACCGCAGGCAATGGTAATAGTTGCGTGGAATGGATCTTCACCAATGGATATTACTAGAAAGGATATCCTATATGGTGTATCTAGTATTTTCATGACAGCAGCCTTCCTACGCCTCCTCCAAAGTATGGGTACTCTTATGCAAATTTCTCAGTGGTCTTATTTTGAAGGATAATCATCATAGTTATTTCAATACATTCTGTGGTTTTCAACAACGTTAAGGAATAAAGCAGGCCTGGATAATAGCTGCTAATAGTGAAAGTGAGTTTTGTTAAGCCCACATGCACCTGTGTATGTGCCCCACACACATCATTCCAACCAGGCACAGGTATGGGACATCCAAGACATGAATCAGGTGGGCCCTGACATGTAGACGTTGTGGTACAAAAACAATGAATGGTTTAAACATTAAAGAACTGCTAATTCATGTATGGCCTGCCTAATGAGTGGGCAGTCATGTTTCTTGGGCCAGATCATCTATGCGGTTTGGCCCACCCTATGTATGGCTAGGATGTCCTACGTGGCTGCATGTGGGTTTAATCAAGCTTGACCAAATATTTAGGTACTTTTATCCGATCAAAATGTCACATGGAATGTAAGGAGTGGACACCTTTACGAAATTGCATGGTATTGTGCAGATTATGGAGATTACTCCATTGGACACTTTTTTTTTTTATATTAAACACTGTCATAGAGAATGCATGGGTAGCTCGTTTCTGTAGATGTTACCCAGGGGTGGGGATCTGATTGAGATATCTTAGTTTGTAGGAAAAGATTTAACTACATTTGGGTTGGTTGCATCCCAGAATTGCACGTATCCTCATTTTTTTGTAGTAAATGGGATGGTTGAAACCATACCATTTTTAGTGAGTTCTGTCCAGGAAGCATGCACTTGCTCAAGCTGGAACATCAGTTAGGTCATTTCTCATGTCATTGGATTTTCATAGCTATTTGGTCAGAACATTCGACTTCAGATTTTCTGCTCTTGCTCATTCATGTTCAGTCAAAGATTTCTTTTTCTTTTCTTTTTTTTTTTTTTTTTCCGTTTCGACTCATTCAGAGTTTTATTCACCTCTATTTTGGACCTTGTTCATACCGTAGCTATTCCTGATCAGAGGTTACTATTGGTTTCTGTTAGTGGTTTCTTTGGCATATGAAGTGGACTATTTGTTAGAAGCCTACAAATTATTATTATAATAATAATCATAATCATAGCCTTGTCTCATCATCTAAGAAACTATTTGGATTGGAATTGGCTTTATAAATTCAGTTTGACTAGCCATTTCTTAAGTTTGTATCCGTAAAACAAGACATCATATTCCTGTCACCACCTTGATCCAAGTCCTTTTAGGTTTTCCTTTCTACCTCCTTTCAGCGGCTTCAACCTAATCAAAGTTCCCTTCCTTATTGGGGCTTTGTTGGTCCCTTTAGCGCTTGGCTGAACTATCTCAATCGGCTCTCCATCATTTTAGCCCCTTCGACCTAATCAAAGATCCCTTCCATACTGGAACTTTGTTGGTCTTTTTAGCACTTAGCTGAACTATCTCAATCAGCTTTTCATCATTTTATCTCCAATTGGGGCTACTTGTAGGCTTCTTCTAATTTCCTCATTCTTGATTCTGCCCTTGTCTTCCCAATTCCTAGACATCCATCTCAACATGCTTGTTTCCTACGATGCTTATCCTCTGCTTATTCTCTATCATTTAATATGCTAATTATCTCCAGGCCATTGTTTAGCTTTTTCAGAAAATACAAAGTTGGATCTATGTCCTCTCTCATCTTCCCTTTTCTCTAAGCTGTTTTAGAAGTCATAAAAAATCAACTCCATAGAATTAATGGACTAAACCATCACCAAATCTCTTTGTGTGTGTGTGTGTGTGTTTGTGTGTGTGTGTGTGTGTAATGCTCTCCTAGGAACCAGTTCTCATAAGAACTCATCAGAACTTTTTGAGAACTCATCTCACATGATGTGTATATGCAATCTGAATGGTCCACTAAATGTGTCACTGCATGAAATCCACAGGGCCCAAAAGTTAGCTTGATCAAAAAATCTGGAGGGCCATAGCAAAGTGAGAGGCAAATCAAGGGAGTGAATTCCCTCTAACTTTGCTATGGCCCACCAAATTTTTGAATCAAGCTAACTTTTGGGCCGTGGGGGTTTCATGAGATGATTCATCCAGTGGACCATTCAGATTTTGTGCCCACATATGGTTTCCCCACCTCCTTCCAAAAGCGAATCCACTCCCCTATCCTACCGTTCCTCACTTTACACAAGGGAACGACTGACCCTCGGAAAGAGAAACATACAAGAATGACCAGCACCGACCGAACGAGCCAAGCGAGAAGCAGGGGAAGAGGGATTCCACCACTGCCAGCACAGCTAAGGGATATATAACAAGATTATTGTATGTCAAATAACGTCCAAGGTGTTGGTTTCAGAAGATGGAATGTCTAATGCGTTTTTTTCACCCGGAGAACTAATTGGATTGTTGCGAGTAGACAAACAACGCGTGCTTTAGAAGAAGCGATTTGTTACCGAGCCATCTTATTGGGAATAACGTTGGCATATCTGAATACTCAAAGTTTCATATCCAAGGCTTATATAAAGAAGCTTCTTATTTGTCTCATAAGACCAATGTTTTAAATATCAATGATATCCGTTGATATATCCCATGATATATCTTGTATCCCACTTGTGCGATACAAAACCAAGTAGTGCCGATATATCCAACATGTTTGATCCGATGAGCATTTTCAATTTTCGATCCCTTTTTTTGTTGAATTATGTTAAATCTGTATATGGTTACAAATTCATTGGTTCTTCATGTTTTGCATAAAAAATCATAGATTTGGAGCTTTGATTTCGATATCCATTGGTTCTTTATGTTCTCCATTTTTTTTCCAAAAATTTCCTTCAACTAACTATGAATTGAGACCAATTTCGAAGTATTTAGGAGTATTTGATGAAATGATCATCACATACACTCTAATTTCGATATTTGAGTATAGGTGGTCCAAATTGGGGAAAATTGCAGAAATTTTGAAATTTCCCCAATTTCTCTCAAATTGTTTGCAATGTTGCACTCAAAATATGAAATCAAGCATGTATGAGAGCTGATCTACTTATTTGTTAAGTGCTTGTCAATTTTCGGAAAATAAAAATCATTTTTAATTGAAAATTAATAAAATATTATTAAATTTTCTTTTTTGTGAAATTTCCCTTCAACCAGCTGTCAATTGAGACTAATTTCGAAGTATTTAGGAGTGTTTGATGAAATGATTATCACATACACTCTAAATGTTATGCATTCAATTTGAATATAGTTGCATTAGTTCAGTCAGATAGTGCATAACTTAAGACCCTATACAAAGGAAACATATTATGTGCACTTCTTTTTTGAGATGTTATGATTTAAAAGTTTGTATTAAAGTCTTTTTTAACAATCCCTGAAGTTTCATTGAAAAATTCAACCATTTTCTCTATGTTTCCCCATGTTTCCCAAAAATTGCGATAAATTACCTGATACAAATGATATATCCCGTGCGATAACCGATACATGTATGTATCCCAAGGGTGCGATACATAACACGATACTGATATTTCAAACACTGCATAAGACATCCTCTTTCATCCCAACGTTCAAGGAAGATGTTAAGTGTATCATGGATTGCATTTTGTAATCTAATATATACGAAATGGTGGAGTCATGATGATAACGAAAATAGCTGTTTTCTTGTTTGTGATTACCATTTTGCTGATTAATTTTGTGATGTTGAGCTTGGGTTATTCTTGGCCTTATCTGACGTCTTTTTTTCTATTTATGGTAGGCATTTTGGACCTTTTTCTGAACTTCCCAGGCTATCACAGGTGGAAGTTTACTGACGTGCTGAGAAACATTCTCAAGATACTTGTTCATCTAGCTTGGGTCATTATTCTTCCACTCTGCTACTTGCATACTGTGTCGTTTTCCATTGCACAAGTGAAAGATTTTACAAAGTTGCTTCATCCAGTGAAAGGTGTACCACCTTTGTATATCATGGCTGTGGCATTGTACTTGCTACCCAATTTACTAGCTGCAATATTGTTCATATTTCCAATGCTACGCCGATGGATTGAGAACTCGGATTGGCATATAATAAGATTACTTTTATGGTGGTCACAGGTACTTTCTCTCTCTCCCCATTTTTTTGTACTTTTCTTTTTTATGTTTTTAATCAAAATCCTTTAATGCTATAAGCTATGTGGAATTTGTCTTAGCATGAATTACTTGACAATAATGCACATGAAATGAATTGCAAGGACAAATTATGCATAGAAGAACTGTTTATAAGTTCTTAATTTTGTTGCCAATTCTTGAAATCCCTAGAAGAACAGTACCAGTATCAGTGGTGCCATCTTGCTGGAATTACAGTCAGGATCTTCAATTGTATCAGTATCTGTGTAACTGACAGAACTTGCACATCTAATAGCTTCTCCCATTAACTGCAATGGAAACTTGACTGTTTACTTTCAAATCAATCACCGTATAATGAAAATTTTCTGCAGTGTCTGGAAAAAGTTACAATTCACTAGTACAGTGGATTCAATGATTTAAGAATGGCCTAAAGTAAGGCAGTGTCCAAGAATAGCTGTGAATTGGCTAGACATGATTTGAAAGGAAACCGACTACCATGATCTCTGCATGTAATTATCAAACAATTATTTAATACCAGTGAAAATGAACAATTTTTTATCTGTAACTTTGCATTATTAAGTAAGCTTGCTTTCAAACTCCTAAAAGTGAAGCCCTTTCTTTGTTCTTTCATGATATTTCTGTGCAACCTCAGAAGAACCCTGCAAATGGGACTCGTGCATTTGGACTTGCTAAGGAACGTGTAGCACACACATGCCAACTTAGCATGCATGTGCAAGATCAATGCTGCTTATCACATGGGCTCCACCTTGTAGATTCCCTGACACAAAAAATTTGGTTGGTCTGCTCATCAGATGGGCCATGGGTGTGCAAATTAAAGCTGCATTGAAAGAAAAAAAGTGTCCATCAGTTCACATTCAACCTACATGTGTGAATCACCATATGAGCAGACAACCTGATCCAGGGCATCTGGACAACGCATGATGGGGCCTGATGATGAGCAACCATGATGCACATGCAGCTGCAAGTCCCTTCGCTTGTAAAATTGACATTAGTTCACATTCAATACATTAAACATGTGTGGCCTACCATATGAGCAACAGCCTATTTTTGGCATCTACATGGTGGGGCTACCTGATGAGCAAATTTTGCAAACATGTACCATGTTGGCATGTGTAGCTGCAAGTCCTTTCGCAAGTCCATGTATGGGTTTACTGTTTGCATTGTCTTAAGTAGAAAGTGACAGCTTCCTAGTATCCTTGAAATTATTCACCGATGTGTCTTTTTATTTTTAATGTTTCCTTTTTCAACTTCTTGAATTGAGAATGAACCTTTCTTGGCTCAGGATGCTTTACATTAATGTGTATAAAATGATTCCTGCTTTACATGATTACTTGTTCAAATTTGCCTAAAGGAATTAATACAGGCTCTGTACTTGTGCTATCTTTTAATGTGAATGCTACAAATCCCCTAATGCTTGTGGAAGACATCACAAAAGAACTTATAAACAGTCATACATTACCTCTATGAGGCATTATATGATCCTTGACCCAAGGATCTATGCAGTATACTCATGTTTTTAGTTGTACCAGCAGGGTCCATGTTTCAGTGTTCCAGATCATTGGACTGTTGGACCCCACTCTGGATGGACCATACCTGAAAAAATCTCCCAGATTGGAAGATCCTAGCTACGTATTTCTGGCCATTTCCAGTTCAATGTGAACTGTTGCTGTATTTCTCTTCTTGGCTGTCTAATTTGCATGTCACAAATTAGAAGGTTAGGATCTTGCAATCTGGAGGATTTTTGGGTATGGTAGCAGTGCATCCAAGGAATTCTGTAATGGTAACGGTGGCCATAATGGTGGTCATTACCTTTACGATACGGGCCGTAATAACTGGTATGGTCTCTTTTTTTTTTTTTTTTAATTGAAAAAACAAAAGCGAAAAACCTGTATGTATCATCACATGATGTGGACCGTTACGGGGCTGTTACGGCCTTTACGGTGGGCGTAACGGGCAGTTATGAGGGCTGGAAAGGCCGTTACAGGTCATTTTTTTCCCGTAATGACCATTACAGCATGTTATGAACCTGTAATGTGTAACGGTTGCCACCGTTACCTTTAAGTAACGGCCTTTACGGCCCCGTAACAGCTGCTACGGCACACCATGAGTCCAGCCCAACAGACCACTGGTTTATCTCTGACCATGGGCCCTGTGTGTACAAATTCGAAAGCCCGAGTATACTGCACATATTATCAGGTTTAGGATCATCATATAATTCCTCTTAGTAACTTTTCAGCTACTAACATATTTTGGATGCTCATGGATTGAAACTATAATAATGGTTCACGCTTTCCGTGATGATCATAATTAGAATCACCTCTCTGTTTCAAAATCATGGAGTCTTTTTTGTTGATCTATATTCTTTGTTTAGATACAAATATATGTTGTAGCATCTGCTGAATGCATTAATATACTTGTCATTTGCAGCCGCGGATTTATGTTGGTAGGGGAATGCATGAGAGTCAGTTTGCACTTTTCAAGTGAGTTTGATAATAGGCTATGTTCTTAAGCTTTGAATATGTCATCAGTGGATCTTGTTTTTTTTTTTTTTTTCACTTAAATGTACTCAAATTTTAGCTCTTCATTAATATTTTCAGGTACACAATTTTCTGGTTGTTGCTTCTGTGTTGCAAATTGGCATTCAGCTATTATATCCAAGTAAATTTCTGTTTTATTGTTTTTGTTGAATCCCTTGGAAATATAAGCAATGATTCTATTTGGTATTGTTTCTTAATCTGCCCTGCTAATGCAGATAAAACCTTTGGTGAAGCCAACCAAAGACATAATGAAAGTTCGTCGCATTCAATATGCTTGGCATGAGTTTTTTCCAGAGGGTACTCATCTACCTCTTGGTCCATGATGTGCTGGCTTTGTCATTTCATTCCTATAATTTTTTTGTTCTGTCAATGCAGCTAGGTACAACATTGGTGCAGTTATCTCACTCTGGGCACCTGTAGTCTTGGTATGTCTCCTTGTCCTTCGATAATTTAACATATCAAGTTTTCCTAAGTCAACACGCACTGTGTGGGCCATGCATGTATGAAACTATTGGATAGTTTAGTAACAAGTTGCCAATGATCCTCATTCAACTTGTTTTATTTCCCATCTTGTTTTCTGGATCTCTTGGTTAGTAATGATCTCATAGAACCTTGGAGGCTTGTTTTCATCTTTAACAAGATAAGGGGATCAGCTTCGAGGCTACACTTCCCATTTTCCTTCATGGCTACTGAAGCTATTACTTTGGCTAAACCATATCTGAATATGGTGTTGGCGTCCCTTTCTTCATTCGGAAAATTCCTTCTCTTTTATGTAAATTTTGTGGTTTTTATCCGTTAACAAAAAAGGATTCAGATTCAGCATTGGCCTGCTTGATGAGTAGATGAGCCAGATCTTTGGGCCAGGTCATTTACATGGTAGTGCCCACATGATGCACAAAGCGCCTAAAGAAATGCTTTGGGCTTGCCACTTAGCACACTGAAATATCTAAGAAATTTTGTTGAGGATGAGAATGTCACATTTTTGACCTTGATAAAGCATGACATGGGTGTTTGAGTTATTTGTAGGTGTATTTTATGGACACTCAAATATGGTACGCAATTTTCTCAACATTGTATGGTGGTGTTTCTGGAGCTTTTGATCGCCTTGGAGAGGTAAACAAGTTCTGGTGAATGATTTTCAGTTAAAAATCTGTTGCTGCATGACTATCTTTAAAGCTATCATGCATTCTGTTGCAATTGGTGCAATCCATAAGATAAAGTTGAGTGCTTTTAACGGTGGATACATCAGGTTCAGTATTTTGCATTTAGTTAGTAAACATAGTATGCTCAATAGAGAAATCTAATTATAGAGGAATTGACTAATTCTAAAAGGTAGCATTGAAAATAATCAATGGTTTTGAATTTAATTTTTCAACCTACTGCACTCAATTGCTGACTCTTACATATTTGGATGCCCATGGTAGGTTGTATGCTGATCTCTCCATACTCGAATTGTATGACTAATTGATACTTGTGACTGTATATAAATAGGATATTTCCTTGACAGTCACAATGTTCCCCCCCCCCCCCCCCCCCCCCCCCCCCCCGCTCTCTCTCTCTCTCTCTCTCTCTCTCTCTCTCTCTCTCTCTCTCATTTGAGTGGTTGGTTTAGGGTCATTCTTTGGTTATTAGGGCCATGGATCTTTCCAAGTTACATAACTTGAGGGCATCTTGGCAATTTTCTGGAAGTCATAATTATTTATATGGGTCATGGATCACAAAGTGGATAGTATTAAGACATGTTTGGACTAATAATATATTAACATGTATTTCTTTTTTCTCCATGGCTTATTAGTAATTTACCTTTTGCTTCATTTCTCATAGATACGGACATTGGGCATGCTAAGGTCACGATTCCAATCTTTACCTGGAGCCTTCAATACATATTTGGTTCCATCTGACAAAGCCCGGAAGAGAGGATTTTCTTTCTCGAAGCGCTTTGCTGAGGTTGTGCATCTGTGGCAACAAACTGTCCACATTTTAAAGAGTAATTCTGACATGGTTAGGTTTATTTGTATGTAAATATTCTGGCTTCAACAACTTTCAGGTTACCCCAAACAGGAGAACAGAGGCTGCAAAGTTTGCTCAGTTGTGGAACGAAGTGATATGTAGTTTCCGAGATGAAGACCTTATAAGTGACAGGAAAGGCCTCTTATTCAAGTTGTCAATGTTACTTCATATTTCTTTCTTTTCTTGTTGGTTCACTCCAGTTGAAATCAATCTTGCATTTTTCCTTGAGCTCAGGGAAACGGATCTATTGATAGTTCCTTATTCATCAGATCTAAGTCTGAAACTAATACAGTGGCCACCCTTCTTGCTCGCTAGCAAGGTCTGTATTGTTTTCTATCATCAGTCTTTTGATGTTTCATGTTGACTTCCATGACTGCTTATTAGTCAACTGTTGATGCAGATCCCAATAGCATTAGATATGGCAGTTCAATTTAGAACCAAGGACTCCGATCTGTGGAAGCGCATCTGCGCTGACGATTATATGAAATGTGCTGTGATTGAATGCTACGAGTCTTTTAAACATGTCCTAAATCTTTTGGTGGTTGGGGAAAATGAGAAAAGGTTTGTTCTGTATTTCTTTCACTGCTACAACACTTTGATGCCTACAGATTTTCAGACCCATGAGTTTTTGGATTAGGATGTTGTTTCTTATGTTGATTTTCATATGCAGTCCAATAATAATTTAAGCATTCTCTTAGTTTATTCTTAAGAAATTCTTCTAGATCTTTTGGAAATAAAAAATCAGATTATTTGCTATTTCCTTTGAGATATCAAAGAAGATGCATCACAAATTGTAATGCCTCCCCACGGTAGAAGCTTATGCTTATTGTCCATTATCAATCACATGGAGAAGAAAGAAGAAGAAAAGAAAAACTTTGGAGAAAGGGCCGTGTAGAAAATTGACTCTAACAAACCCATAATATCCTCTCTCTCTCTCTCTCTCTCTCTCTCTCTCTCTCTCTCTCTCTCTCTCTCTCTCTATATATATATATATATATATATATAAGTATATAATATGTATGTATGTGTATATGTATATATATTAGTAAATAATTTTATTAAGGAAGCCAAAAATGCCAACAAGAGAACCAAGAAGAACTATAAGAAGCTGGAACAACCAGCAACCCAAAGACTCAAGAATCCCACTCCCTGATAAACATAAAAACCCTCCTTACGACTTTGAACATAGAAGCGCTACAATTTCTGAATAACGATTATTGCTCTCCCTAAAGAGACCCAAGACCAGCAAATAGGGCTAGCTGCTATCTCAACTTGCCCTTTGACCAGAGCCCTCCTTTATGCCATGTAAGAAAGAGCCCCTTGTTTGATCTTGGCATAACCCACAGGAACTTGAAAATGACTAGAATGTCATCCACACATCCCCAGTGAAAGAACAACGGATGAAGAGATGATCCACCGATTTTGCATCTTTCAAGCAAAGGAGACAAACGTTCAAGAGCACCATCACTCTCTTATGGAGGTTATTGATGGTAAGCACCCTATTTCTACCAACAAGACATGCAAAAGCAGCCACCTTGGGTGGAGCTTCATAGCGCCGAATATGACTCATATGACAGATGCTCGCTTCAAAAGCATTCTGGGTCAACGTGCCTAACAAGGATCACAATAAGAAACCTCCCGACCTATCTCTCAACTAGATCATCGAGTCTTTAACTCCCAGGGAGGAGCGAAGACCATGCAAACAAGAGATGAACTGCTCTAGCTCTTCAACTTTGGAGTCCAACAGATTGCGCCTGGGAGGAAGCCAAACACTTCATCTTGACCGGAAAAACAACAGGCTATTGAAATGTCCACGACAAGGCAAAGCCTCATAATACTCAGGGAACTCTGACCAAAGCGGGACCTCCCCAATCCAAATATCCTCCCAAAATCTGATAATTTCCTCTTCTCTAATGAAAAACCCGATCCCCTCGAAGACTTTAGGCACCAACCTAGCAACCAAATTCCACTTAGTGGAAGCTCTATAAAGGGAGGAATCCTTGGCCCACCATCCCTTACTGGAGACACCATATTTGCCAGTAATAACGGTTCTCTACAAACTACCATCTTCCAACCCAAACCTCCACACCCACTTCCCCAATAGAGCGGAGTTGACATTCTCCAACCTCCTAATACCCACGCCACCTTCCTTGAACAGTTTACACACTTCCCCCATTCCAACAAATGGAACTTTCCTTTAGACTCTCTGTCTTGCGAAAGAAAATCCCTTCGCAACCTATCATTTACAATCGATTTTGGGCAGCAAATAGGGACATGAAATAAATGGGAAAATTCAAAAAGGCCGACTTAGTAAGTGTGATTTTGCCTCTTAGAGAAAGGAATCTATTTTTTCAATGTGAAAGCTTCCTGTCCATCCTCTCTGTAACTTTATCGCAAAGGTGCTTAGCAGGCTTACCAATGCAGAGGAAAAGGCTGAGATATAAAGAGGGGAAAGACCCTACCAAAAGCCAAACAACACTGTCGACTTTTTGGATGAGTGCTATGAAAGAATTCCCCATCTCTATTAGTAACCATCCAAAATTGAAAATTTCAATGACGAAATTCATCATATCCATCTTTATCATTTCCTAGAACACAGAGAAAAATGCCAAGGGATAATTGTCCAGCCCTGGGTAGCCTTAGGTTGGCTTCAACCCGAATTTTGAATTGTTTTAACCGAGCCTAAGGGATTGGCCTTATTCAAAATTTTGGTTTTGCCTGACATGAGCTCAGCCCATTGGCAGCCCTATCCCTCAAGGCTTTATTCTTACCAAGCGCCATCACTGTCGACTTGACTTCCTCCAGAATCAATCTTTGAGAGATGTAGCATCCGCTTCCAAGATACTATTGAAGCCCAAGTTATCGAGGCTTGGCTGCACCTGGTCCTCTGAGAGAAGGCTCCAATAGAATCAACTATTATAGTGCAGATCTAGCCTTTATCACCAATCCTTTTACCATCTACTAGCAAGGATGAAATTTCGTTGCAGCGGGCTCGAACACTAGGTATGCCATGAAAGAACTTCATGTTCTTATCGCCCTCTTTCAGCTAGGTAGCCCTTGACCGCTGATGCCACTTGATCTCTTCCTCCACTCAATTTCTATAAAAGAGCTTCTTCCCCGTTGCTTACTTGGCTTCCCCCCCCCCCCCCCCCCCCCCCCCCCCCCCCCTTGTGGTACATCCGACTGTTAAATAGCCGCAAAATACTTTCCGTTTCTTGCTCCCTTCGCCCGAACACCTTCTTCCAAGCCTTTAGGTTGGCTTTCAGAAGCTTGTGCTTCTAGGAAAGCCTAAAACCAATGAAGCCATCCATTGAGAAAGTGGACCCCCATCCCGACACCATGTCGAAAAAACCTTCCACCTCAAGTTAGGGCCCCAATTATCTTCATCAACTTCGAGGAGCACTGGATAGTGATCACATATTGTCTTTGGAAGGGCCCTCTAATGCACCAAAGGGAACCTGTCCACCCATGAGGGGAGACCAGGAACCTATCTTGCTTGGACATGGCGAGCCTTTGCTGATTGTTTAACTAGGTAAAATTCACACCTTCGATAGGAAGGCAAATAAAAAAAAGAAAAAAAAAGAAAACCTAAAATAGAAATGTGTGGTGCATAAGAGGAGCACCAAAATACAACTCATTCTCATGCAATAATAACCCATGGAAACATGAGACCAAAATATACACCTTTTGCACTCCCTCAAATTGGAGCAAAGATTTTAATCATACCCAACTTGCCCATAAACTCTTGGAGAGAAATAGAATAATAGCTTTGGTGAAAATTTTGGCTAGCTGATCACTTGATTTCATATGAGGTGTGCAGTATGCCAAATGAGATCTTCTCACGAATGAAATGACAATCAACTTCTATGTGTTTGATTTTTTCATGACGCACATGATTGGAAGTGATGTGGATTGCAGCTTGATTGTATCAATAGAATGGGATAGGTGTAGGAACAATAACATAGAGATCATGTAGGAGAGACTTGAGCCAGAAAATCTTGTATGTTGCATTGACAAGGACCGATCACTGATACTCTGCTTCTACAGACGGACGAATGACCACAAATGACTTCTTGCTCTTCCACTAGACCAAGTTCCCCCCAACAAACATACAATATTTAGAGGTGAGCGACAATCATTAGAGGACGCTATCCAGTTTGCATCACAATACTCCTGAATATCTAAATGACCATGGTTGGAGTAAAACAAAATATACACTCACACTCTCTTTCTCACTTTACATTGCTATATTCTTTGTCTACATGAATTATGTTTCCCCTGAAGTTTTCTTGATAGGAAATTGTGTAGAGAGAAAACCTTTTAGATTGTGTTTTAATACTGTCGGCAACGTTGATAGGACGGGCTTGCTAAGAAATAGTGTTATATTTTCTATGAGGGCATTATGCATGCTATGAGGGTATTCTTGTTATCTATATGAATCTTTTTTATAGGGTATGTATTATGAGGGTATTCTCGTAATATGTGTAAATTGTTTAGATGGGCTTGAGGATATTTCTAAAATCTTTGACAGAAGACTTCAGAAGTCTATATACACTATTCCTTTGCATTCATTCTATTCATTCAATAGAGATAACAATTCCCATCTCAAAGGTTCTTTTTATGGTATTAGACAGGGTTCTATGATGCAATTCTCTTTGTTTTTGTGGTCCATCAACTAATCCCCTCCATCCTCTAACATTCACAATTTATCGATCTCTAACCACATGGCCTATTAATCTCATGCTCATTGTTTGTTTTCTTCCTCTTTCCTTCCATCTTCTCCAAATCTCTGCTTCCCAATCTCCTTCTCTTCCTTTAAATCTCAATCTCTTTAGTTATAAAAATTCTTATTTTCTTCCTTTTCTAGCTTTATCCAAGCTCAACTTGGCCCATCCCTCGACACATCATGTGTTGTTAGGCTTCATCTTGAGACCACCTTAACTCACTAGTCTCAAGCTTGCATGTGTTATCTAAAGTAACAGCTTCGGTCTCTTCGCCCTAGCTCTTCCTCCATCTTTGACTAGTTACACAGCTGTAAGAGCATTTTTAGTTGACTAAGCGATATTGATTACCATGTATCTCTGATACATACAAATCATGGTGGTTATGCAATGGTCTTAGACCAAAATATAAGTCGTTTATAAAAAAATCTTCGCCGAAGTACCTATCATTCTTCTCCAACAAGAAGTTCAACTTCACCAAGGCTCTAATCGGAATCCAGTCAATCTTCTGCTGTCATCACACAACGTGGTTGTTGTAGTAGCGACAGTGGTATGCTGGTCACTTTTGTGGTCATTATGGCTCAGATCTTTGTGCTTAGCAGGATGGCAAAGGTGGTGGCAGTGTTTTCTTTCATAGTGCTTGATGAGATGTAAATAATGATGAGCGGGAATGAAATGGTGAAGTCACAGCAATCATGATCTGAGTCTCCTAAACCAATGATCCAGGACGAATCGACAATGGAGATGGAAGCTAAATGCACGGAAGTTGGCCTGATGGAGTAAAATGACATTGCTGATAGGAAGAAGCTCCTTCAAGAAGAGCTAGACGATGATTCAAACTAGCAACTTCTTCAGTAGGCATCCAACTACTTAGACATATCAAACTCTAGGATTTATCGCAAACACTATCAGAGGAGTTAGTTATAGCCACAAATGCCTTCCTCGGTGGTTGACTCACTAGATCCCAAAATGTATCTCTAGTACATCCAGGACGACCACAATGAGTACAACTAACTTGTTTTGCGCATCACTTCATAAATTTCTTTGACTCCTTGCAAGATCAGTATGACCAAAATCCATAAGTCCATAGCTATAACTAGAGTCACCATGGCCTACACCATGACTAAAATCACCATGCCCGAAACTGTAACCACTAGATCCAAAAATGATCACCTTGATCCGAGCATCGTTTGGAACCATTTCCTCTATTCTGTCCACAATGGCTACCAATAGTTGAATTAAGCAAGTGATAGTGGACAATCGACCAACCCACCAAAAACTCCAAAGCTGATGGGGAAGGATCGGTTTATCCTATATGCAGACCCTCCTAGGCAAACCTAGGCGAGAGCCCCCGTAGGCAACCCTCGCATCGCACGGGTCCCCGAATAACATGGTCCCATGATAGGCCCCACCTCATAGCCATTTTGTATCTCACAGACCCCACTTCGTGGACCACCCCACTCCGATGTGGAGACGTGTGGCATCCTTGGAGTCACACCAAGATGTCCTTGCATCATCCATCCACACCAGTGAAGAGACTCGAACACTGAGCTCCCGCTCTGATACCATTCTAATAGCAGACAGCTGACCAACACACCAAAAGCTCTAGAGCTGATGGGGAAGGACCGGTTTATCCCTATATGCAAGTCCTCCCAGGCAAACCCAGGCGAGACCTCCCAGCGGGCAACCCCGCATCGCACAGGTCTCCGAATCACACGGTCCCACAGTAGGCCCCACCTCGTGGCCATTTTGCATCTCACAGACCCCACCTAGAGGGCCACCCCACCCCAGTGTGGAGACACGTGACATCCTTAGAGTCACAACAAGATGCCCCGACATCAACAAGGTAGATCAATCATGAGAATTGGAGATAATGTCCATAACTTTTCTGCGACTTTCTTCTCGCTAAAGTAAAGAGAAGACGATCCCAATTGAAGGTAGAGGTTCTTGACTAAGAATTCGTGCTTGAATGGTTTCATATTTTGAATCATTCCCTACAAGAAGATAAAAAAAAAAAAATTGGCGTTCCTCGACCTTAAACTCCCAACTCCAGTCACGAACCTCTTAGTGTTGTGTAATAATCTCCCAATGATCTCTCCCCCTGACAAAAGTTAGTGATATCTCCAGTTAATTGAAAAATTGGGGCTACATTTTTCTTCTAAGAATAGGCTGCCACAATAAAATCCTACTACATCTCTTTAATAGTTTCATTGTATCCAAAAGTATCACCGGTTTCTGCCTTCATTGAGTGCAACAACCATTGCATGATCATCATATTATCAACTTTCCAATAGAAGGATCTGATTTCTCAGGTGTTGGAATAGTCCCATCTATATATTGATGTAGGATGGCCTAATCTAACATGCATGCATAAGAAAATATATAGATTCAGTGGAATAAAGTAAACAAAGCAAGTAAACATTCACCTTTCATCATCATAAATAAAAAAATCACAAGGGAAACATGCAATAGATGGGCCATCATCACAAATCATGCAATACTAGGTTCAAATCATGCGTGGATTGGATCCGGCCGAGGGATAGGACCTCCTGATCTTGCATGGTTTCATCCAAACAACCAATAGGATTCACTAGTCCAGGAAATCAAGGATTTCTGGGTTAGGGAATCATGAAAATCTGAGAAAAGGATTGATGATTAAGAATCTTCAGGTTGTAGGAAGAAGATGAGATGAAAGAGAAGTTAGAAGAAAGATAGTAGATAGAGAATACCTTTAGAAGAAGAAGATTTGGGAGAAGGAAGAAGAAAAGAAGAGAAGATAGAGGAAGATGAGATCCACACAAGAGAAGAGAAGGAGCCACCACAAGGTCTTCTTAATTTTCATAAACAATATCATCATCAGAAAGGTTTAGGGCAACACCCTTATAAAATTTGAAATTAGCATAATTACCAAAATACCCCTACTAACAAAATTTCGAAAAAAAAAGACATTCGAATGAAAAAACGTGCGCAAACTGACCTAAAACTCAAATAAGTAAAAGTGCATAAAATAAACTCAAATCTAAGATGTCTGATGGCCTCCGATGATGGCACGATGAAAGTAGGCCACGACGAACCAACGGTCCAATCATATCATCCTCGCGATCCAACGGTCCAATCATCTCCTCCAAGCAACTTACACTTGTCACGAACACATGTGTAAGGTCTTCACCATGATCTAGGAACTTGGACTCGATCCAGGCCCATCACAAACCACATGGACACGAGCATGACTTGTCTCCTATGCTGGTACACTCTAAAGGGCTTAATGTCCGCATCATATATCCTAATTTTTTTCAATTGCCAATCACTTCCTCCATTCATCCCACGATCATTCTTCTATGTGCACAATCATCTCTTCCTCCTATTCATCCTTTTCCTCCTTTGCTTACTCACTATAAGGCTAATTGTGCTCTTCTTACCTCTCTTCATGCTAAGTTTGAACCTTCTACTTGCACTGCTGCCTCCAGGCCTCCTCATCGGTGTCAAAGCTATGATGGATGAGATGTTTCCTCTATATGCAAATGATGCTTCAACTTTTTACCCCAACATTCCAACATTGTAGGTTGCATGCTCATCTTGTATACATATCTATAATCAATAACATGGTCTTGATTTTAATGAAAATTTTAGTCTTATGGTCGAATCTTGAACAATACACATTGTTCTCACTATTATTATTTTTTCTCTTGAGATTGGTTCATTTGACATCTGGATGTTAAGAATGCTTTTGCTCATGGCATTCTTCATGAAGAGGTTTGTATGGAACAACCTCAAGGTTCTTCTGATTCCTTTTCGCTTAGATCTTGTTATCATCTACATAAGGCCATTTATGGACTCAAGTAGGCTCCTTGTGCTTGGTTTGATGCTTAAGCTTAGCTCCATACAGCTTGCAAACTCATGTTTGGTGGCTTGAACAATCAAACTCTTTTGGTCAGATGCTTCTAGTCTTGTCATTCTTCTGCATCTTGGTGATGTTATTGCCACTGGTTCCTCTAAACACCTCTTTTCTTTCTCTTATTTCACTTCTCATGAGCCGTTTTGCAATGAATGACTTAGTGGTTCTTTGGATGCAACAAGAATTTTGGAACTTGTTAAAAAAACACTGGACTAAAATAATGGTTAAAATTTATTTTTGATAAAGTTGAACAATTTTGAACTCTATTTGGAAAGAAATATGCTATTTTGAAATTGAAATTACATATACAAAACATCATCCATCAGACATCCATGCATCCTCCAAGTATAGTTTCACTTTTTTCTGTTGGTTTATGATCCATCCAAAATGGGGCCCACCATTTGGATAGTTTAATTATGAGTTGCATATTTTCTATGTTTGGTTGAATGCAAACAAGAAATTGCAACTTGTGGTTGGTTAAACCCATGGCACTGATCTTGCAATCGCATGCCAAGCTGTGGCGGCTAGCATGGCACATGACTCAGTACTCCAAAATCACAGGTTTTCATATTACATATTCGGGTCTGTGTCTTTAGACCATCCTAATTTTATATATGCTTCTTTTTGCTTTGTGAGGTTGGCTTTAATCAACTCTTCTAATGAAATGTAAATGGGGCTTAGTAGGTGGATTATCTTGAGCTTAGTTTTACTTAATTTTTAAACATAAATAATAAGGGCTTTTGTCTTGTAAGATGTTTAATGGAATCAAATGGTGGAAGTAGATTATATTGGGTTTCCAACCCAATGGGCTAAAAATACAAAAGAGATTTCATGGCATGCGCATGAGAATGAAGCTCCTGATTATTAGGGTTCCACTGTAATGGACACACAAGAAATCACCTAGAATGTAGACCCCAAACCGTAAATTATTGACATACAAATAGACTGTTAAGAGAAAGAATGCACCCATGGTCCACATTCAACCTAAATGTCAGTAGCTCGGGAGAGTCCTAGGCATCCTCTCATTCATAGTGGTGCACATGAAATCTAGTATTTGGTCCATTTGGAATCTTGGACCATTGAATGGGCCTCACATGCCTAGCATTCTAGGCATCAACAAGATTCAATGACCTCTAGAGAACTCCAAACCTATGCACAAGATCACGTCAGGAAGCTGCACAGATGTTGCTCGAAACGACCTTGATTCATGCATCTTGACAAGGCACCCCGATCCATAGCTCAAGTGGTAGACTGAGTGAAGATAACCTTGTTTCAACACTGAAGTCTTGGTATCGATTCCTAAGTGGGGGGTGGCTAACACTGCAGTGTGACTAACAGTGGGGTGTGTGAACTAACCCCCCCCCCCCCCCCCCCCCCCCCCCCCCCCCCCCGCCCCCGCCACCAAAAAAAAAAAAAAAAAAAAGCATCTTGACAGTCATAAGGTCGCCAAGTAGATTGCTTGAATGGTGGTGGTGTTACAGTTTAGGGAGGGAGATGGATAGTGAAAGTGGTAAATTAAAAAACCACTATCTGGGGATTAAAAATATAACAAAAATTTGGACCTTTCTTAGTTTGAAAAAGTTAACCACAGAAAAGCTTTTCTAGCTTTTACATAACTGGTTGTTCATGTATCCAAACAGCCCCTCGGGTTCTCACTGCTCTATTCATTTCTTGCAAGCCTTCCCTTTATAAGGATAACCTCTCCCTGATCTGTTTGAATGTTGTTGTATAGTTGGGGCCAAATAGTATCTCATTGTCACTCAACTTGACTTGAGCTACATTGTGAACTTAATGTGTCAGTTTATACTCCGGTCTACCGTGTCCTTTTTCTATCTTCTAAAGCATATGCTTTGGCTTGAGAAAGATAGGCTTCTCAACATCTTCACATTCACTCAGGTTCATTTCTCTGTAACTGCAGTAGTATAACAAATTTTGGGCCTTTTTTGGTTAAAAAACTTTTAACCATGGAAAAGCTTTTCTAGTTCCCATTCCTTAACCAGGCATGGCTAATTAAGGGATAACTGGTTAGTTTTTACATTACTTTTTATGCATGTATCCAAAGATTCCAAACAGCCCCTCAGATTCTTACTGCTTTTGCCATTTCTTTCAAGCCTCCCTTTATGAGGATACCCTCTCTCTGATCTGTTTGAATGTTGTTGTATAGTTGGGGCCTCATAGTATCTCACTCTCATGTGTCAGTTTCTACTTTGGTACCATGTCCCATTTCTGTCCTATAAAGCATATGCTTCGGTTTGGGAAAGACTTCTTGAGGTCTTCACATCCACTTAGGTTTGTTTCTCCGTAACTGCAAAAATATAACAAACTTTTCGGCCTTTTTGGGTTTAAAAATTTTAACCACAGAAAAGCTTTCTAGCTCCCATTCCTTAACCAGACATGGTTTTTTTTTTTTTTTTTTTGGGTTAGTACACACACCCCACTGTTAGTACACCAAACCTCCCTGTTAGTCACACCACAATGTTAGCCACCCCTCTTGGGAATCGATACCAAGACCTCAAGTGTTGAAACGAGGTTATCTTTGACCAGACATGGTTAATTAAGGGATAAAAGAGTTAGCTTTTTACATAACTGGTTATTCATGTATCCAACCACACCCTCAGGTTCTTATTGCTTGTCATTTCTTTCAAGCCTTCCCTTAAAGAGGATACCCTCTCCCTGATCCGTTTGAATTTTGTTGTATAGTTGGGGCCTTGTAGTATCCCACTCTTACTTGACTTGAGTTACATTGTGAACCTAACGTGTCAGTTTATACTTCGGTCTACCATGTCCCATTTCAATCTTGTAAAGCATATGCTTCGGCTTGTGAAAGATAGGCTTCTCATGGTCTTCACAGTCACTTAGGTTCATCTCTCTGTAACTGCATACTCTGATGACAATTAGGTATGAGATGAGAGACACTAGACTTAGATGGTTTGGTCATGTGCAACAGAGACCGAGAACCACTCTGGTTAAAAGGAGTGAGTTGGTACAAGTTGAAGGCTCTACAAGGGCAATGGGAAGGCCCAAAAGGACGTGGATGGAGGTTGTAAGAAAAGATTTGATGACTTGTGGTCTAACTAAAGGTGTGGCCCTTGATAGAGTGGAATAGCCGAAGAATATTCATGTAGCCAACCCTAATTTACTGGGATAAGGCTTAGATGATGATGACGATGACCTGACAAGCACCAGTCTACCTTTGACTACTGTGTATTTCTGGGCCACACTCTTGTCTCTTGGTATGCCAAGAAACAATCTATTGTTTCTTGTTCTAGTGTTGATTTTGAGTATCATGCTATGGCATCTACAACCACTAAGTTGACTTGGCTATTTCTACTTTGGGATCTTCATGGTCCTACTTTTTGTTGTGATGGTGCTTGGCAGAAAATCCCGTGTTTCATGTACACAAAACACATCGAGCTTGACTATCATTTTGTTTGTGAAAAAGTTGGTTCACGGTGGATTCTTGCTGCATTTAGGGCTATGAATGAGCTGGGCCCATGCTAAGCAAAATAAAAAAATTGAATAGGGCTAACCAGACAAACCTGCCCGACTGGTTCAAAATCTGTGCCCAAACCAACCCTGGTAAATTTTAACAGTGCCAATCGTGTTTGTTCCTTCTATTAGTTTTTCTTTCTCAATAGTTGGCCAATATTTGTAGTAAGCTAATTCTTCTATATCGTCATCACTGAATATGTTGCAAAGTAGGTGTTAGCTTTTGCCCATACAGTTTGAGGGGAGTGTTAAGAAACAGTAATGTTATTTCAATGAGGGCATTCTTGTAATATCTGTCCTGTGAGGGTATTCATGTAATATATGTAAATCTTTTAGAGAAGATCTTTAGGATGTCTTTGGATAAACTTGAGAAGATTTGTAGAATCTTCTTAGACATGGGAAGTCTATAAATGCCATAATACTATACAATTCCCATGTTAAAGGTTCTTTTCAATACCGGTATGAATACTGAGAAAATGTTGTTCTGGAAATTAGACTAGTGTATTGAAAAATGATGTGAAGTTGCAGATTTATCACATGCTTATACTTATGAAGGCACATTTCAATGAACACATTTGCTTCTGCATTTGTTGATGTAACAGGATTATGGGCATTATCATTAAAGAAATTGAAGGCAGCATTTCAAAGAACACATTTCTAGCCAATTTCAGAATGAGTCCTCTTCCTGCTCTCTGCAAGAAAATTGTGGAGCTTGTAGAGATCTTGGTGAGTTATCTATTAAAAAAAATGCAATATTTTCTGTTAATTTCTGTTTCCAAGGAACTCATATTTCCACGTATGCTTCTGCATCTCCATCTTGATATTAGGAGAGTTACTACTACTTTCTTTCTTGGTGCAGAAAGAAGGTGATGCAGCTAAGCGCGATGCTGTGGTATTGCTGTTGCAAGATATGCTGGAAGTAGTTACTCGTGATATGATGGTGAATGAAATTCGGTTAGTAGATGATGATTTTGCATTTCATTGCAATAGACATCTCAAGGTCCTGGAAATATGAAATATAATATTTGAGGAATACTTATTGGACATGACTTGTTGCACAGTTTTTTGCAGGCAAGTTCCTATGTAGAATATCCACTCCACTCATCTGGCTTCCCAATGTATAATGGGCGATGACCTAAAATCAGAATGTTTGGATGATTCTAACTGCCTGATTTGAGGATAGCCCCATTTTTTAGCCCTGTTTTGATCGAATGATTAAGATTGCCTGACCAGCCTGAGTTTTTGTTGTGTATATGGTGGGGCCATCTCAGTGGTCAGGATCTTGCATGTCTTGCATGTGTCCCACTTGGACTTGCACATATATTTTCATGAAATAGTGTTTTATTCATTTATGTAAATTTCAGAGAATTGGTAGAACTTGGTCACGGTAACAAGGACACGGTCCCCAGAAGACAACTTTTTGCGGGCACTGATCCAAAACCTGCAATATTGTTCCCTCCTGTAGTAACTGCCGCATGGGTAGAACAGGTATGTAATACTTTATCAGTTTCCACTATGAACCATCAGTATAAGACAGACTAATAGCATACTTATTTTCTTGATTGTAGATAAAACGTCTATACCTCCTTTTGACAGTCAAGGAATCTGCAATTGATGTGCCAACAAACCTTGAAGCACGTAGAAGGATAACATTTTTCTCAAACTCCTTATTTATGGACATGCCACGTGCTCCCCGAGTACGTAAAATGCTCTCATTCAGGTCTGCTACTCTATGCTTCGTGAGAAGTACAATCTACAATGTGTCTTCAGCGTCTGTGTATATCTTTGAAGTCATTGTTGTCTATATCATACAGTGTTTTGTCTGTCTACCACTGGTATTATTTATTGCAAATTGGCTGCTTTGTGTGTTATTTTGCCTATTGTATTTCTTACTGCTTTCATTGGCACTGATAAATTTATTGCTTTTGGCATCATTTTTATGGCATCATGTGATATTAAGCATTAGATCCAAGCTTATCCATAAAAAATAAAGACAAAAAGAAAGAAAAAGAAAAGATCTTTCTGGGGACTTTTGGGAATGATGGGGCCACTAATAGATGTTTGAGGATATGATTGATACGTGTACTTCTCAGTAGTAGGACTACCCAAAGTGCCATTCATTTGTAGATGCACCTTTAAGTCCATATTTGCACCAACTTTTTTTGTTTCTTAGATTTCAAAATCTAGATATTGTTGAAAATATGTCCTCACTGACATGATTATGAAAATATTAACTTTGTTTATCTTATCAAATAGAGTTGCGTGCTTAACATTTATGATGATGTAGATATGTTAAACAGCTACATAGTGCTAATCTTGAAGGCCTATGAGAAGCTAAAATGAGAAGAAGAAGGATAAGAAAGATGGAAGAGAAAAAAATGAGAGGGAGAGGAGAGAGATAGCAAGAACATGAGATGCTTAAGGTGTATTGAAACCCTAGCCTTCTACTCTTATTTATAATAGTAAAAACGTGAATGGGCGCTATGGGCCTTATTACATGGACTTGTGAGTAGGCCCTACGGGCTTTATTACATAAACTTGGGCCCAATGGACCTTATTCAACTATCAACGTTTCAATGCTCCCCCTCAAACTGGAGCATCCTAATGAGGCCCAACTTAGAACAAGGGCTCTAATATAATCAAACCTAAGAAAGAAAGGAATTCTTTTCTAACATCCCTCTCATACTAAAGTGTTTTGAAATGAAGAACTTAAGTTCAGAGAGGCACATAAAAGATTTCTTAAAAGCAGAAAAAATAAAATTAAAAATAGTGTGGCTGCGGAGATGAGTAGTGTTGGCTAATGATGAGAGGTGAGCGAGTGGATGAGAAGTGGAAGTGATAAGACAACCATTAACTTTAGGCGAACAGGCACTTCTGTAACTTAAATGATGTGACCCACCGAAACAACCATCCGGCACAAATGTGTCTAGATCAACTATCCAACTCAACCAAGGTTGGACCAACTTCCCAACACAATCATAAGTTTGGACAACTATCCGGAAAAAATAAGCATGAACCAACTGTCCAATATAAATAAACGAGTCCGGATCAACTATCCAACTTAATCAAGGCTAGGCCAATTGCCCAACACAATCATAAGTCTGGACAACTGTCCGGAACAAATAAGTATGGACCAACTGTCCAATATAAACAAAGAATCTGAGCCAATTGCTTATAGTAAACAAGCCCAATATAATCATAAGTTTGAACCAAGGCTGTGATAACCATCCATTCCAAACAAGCCTGAACCAACTGTCTGGTATATAAACGGGTCCGGGCCAATTACCCAGTATAAGTACTAGTCACATCACATGTCTTGGTAATGAGAGCTTGAAACGAGAAGCTACTAAGTTGTCGAATGACGTAGTGGAGAAGAGGAAGCACATGTTACACAACAAGAGACAATCCAGTCAAATACCTCCAATCTGGACTTCCAACAATGCCTCCAACCATTCAACAAAAAACAGCAAATCCCTTAGAAAAATTCTTCAAAAAATAAATAGAATAAGAATTTCCGGACAACATTTTCAACTAGATAACAGAAAAATCAATAAGGTCAATCACATATTAAAGAGGCTTCAAATCCAGTGACACATGACTGCAAAAAAATAAAAAAATCCAGCCATAAGCCATCCTCTTCTCACGAATCAGAACGAGTCAAAAAGGCCTTACAACTATCAAAAAGAAAAATAATGAAAACGAAGAATGAATAGTGACGGAAAAAGGATTAATAAGAAGTGTATAGGGAGGAAAAAAGAGGAAAGAAAGAAAAGAAGATAAGAAAGGGAAGGAAAGGAAACACCACTTGTTGAGAAAGATTAGAAGAATAAAAAGCTCATAGAGTTAAGAGGAAGAAGAAAGAAGGAAATTCAGCAAACCCTAGCCAAGGCAAAGAATCTATCAGCAAATCCTTCAGAAAAAATATTTAAAAAAGAATTGAAGAAGAATGAAGGGAAAAAAAGAAAAGACAAAGAAGGAGAAACCCTAGAAAAAAAGAAGAAGAAGAAGAAGAAGAAGAAGAAGAAGAAGAAGAAATCCTAGAAGAAGAAACCCTTGGAGCACTTAGGCTCTGATACCATGTTAAACGACTACATGGTATTAATCTTGAGGGCCTATGAGAAACTACAATGAGAAGAAGAGGAAGAAAGGAGAAGAAAGATGAAAGTGTTAACTCATGTATATGTATGTGTATGTTTTGTGTTATTTTATCATTTTTCCCCTTTCGCCCCTGGCCTATGCTGGGTTGTTATTATTGTAAAGGGTTATTCTTGTAATTGGTCTCTTATATTTATATGATTCTTTTCTTTGATGGTTGTTTAGAAACCCATCAACCTAGGGCTTGTATGAGGCTTTGTTCTTAAGATTCTCCATGGAAAGGATAAGCTTTTAGAGCAACTTGGCTGACTAACATGGTATCAGAGCAGGAGATCTCCTCTCTCCTTGTCCAAACCCATCAATGAAATCCAACCACCGCTTGATTCATCACTGGAATCCGGCCTTGTTTTGTCACAAAATTCAGCAACTGCTCGATTCTGGCTCTTTTTTTCTCATTTCCAACGAATCCTCTGCCCTTGTCCTCTTCCTACCGGCGACTCCTCTTCATTTTGGCCCCCTTTTCCGATTCTGGTAGCAACTTTGCGATTGCGGATAGTTTGTCTTCTCCGTTCAATTCTCCATCAGTTGAGGCTTTGGTCCTCATCTCCGGTGATGCAACAGTGATTCTAGCCCATCTTTGGCAACTCCCATCTCAAATCTGGCAAGATTTGGCACCCTCTCACCTCCAGTGGTTCCAAATCTCCATTTCTGTGTATGGGTTGTGCTCTCCTTCCGACAGCAAGCTCCTTCTGCCACATTGAATCACTCCCTTCTGGTATTTTCTTGATACATTCAGATTTTTCTTAGCCCTTCCTACTTGTTGTCGGTGATCTCCTCAATACACGTATTTTTTTATGATTATGGACGAAGAAAATTCTCGAGGCGATGCCCCACGGTGTAGTTTTGGCGGAACCAACTATGGTCTATGGTCGATCCACTTCCAGAGTTTTCTCAAGGGTCGTGGCTTATGGGGACTGATTGATGGGTCGGTTATAGCTCCTTCCATCGATCTGGAGTGATTGACTGATTGGGAAATGAAGAATGGAAGAATCATCACTTGGATTGTCAATTTCATGGACAAATCAATTGTTATTGGGCCAACCCCACATTGTAAAGCCAAAGCGATGTGGGATCACCTTAAAGTAATCTACCAACAAAGCAATGAGGCCCGTCTCTACCGTTTGGAGCAGGATTTATCCCATATCACTTAAGGTGACTTGAGCATCCAGGCCTTTTATTCCGACATTGTCGCCATGTAGACAGAGATGACAATGATGGACCCCGAATTTCCCACTAATTTCTCATCTTCCAGGATATGAGAGAGCGCACACGTGTACGTAAATTTTTCATGAAGTTACGAGAGAGGAGAGAGATAGCAATAACATGAGACGGATGGACCAAAAGAAGCCCAAACGAAAGCGGAAGTAGTCCATGAAAACTGGACCCGGCCCTACGTAGGGCATACATAACTAGGTCCCTAGCATGTCCAATTCGAAGAGATTCATTCTAGATATGGAGAAATTGTCGTTCGAAGTGTTGACTGTAAAACAACTGTAATTTTTTATTCGGGCATCATCACAAAGCACACAACCTATCAATCTTTATATAACGGTGGTTTCGGGGTCAATCGACTTGCATAGCAAGTTACAGATGCCCATTTCGCGAGAAATGCTCATCTTGAGGGTCAAAATCGGGATTTTAGGAAACTTTTACTATTTTTTGTAATTTTTATTTTCATCGTATCTCCCCTATTATTGCAGTTTTAGAATTTTCATCTTCTTTAGAAATTGCTTGTAGTAATGCGAGGATTGCTCTGGTAAGGTTTATTTAGACATTTCTATTTTTGGAAAATTAGGCTTTGGAGAGAGAATTTACTATTTTGGGTATTTTCGAATTAGGGCTTGAGTTTTCTTTACTAGTAGTGTAATCGAGAAATCATGCATACATTATTCAGTAAACTATTCGAGTTTTCTCTCTTATTATTTCTTGTGGATTTAAGGTTTTGACTACTTGAGAAAGACAATGATCTTTCTTATTATTGTTTTAGGCTCTTCCCTGCATCACAATCTTTAATTTGGTTATGTTATTAATATGTTAAACAATTTGGGTGATAGTAGTTCAATGTTCCATGTACTGTTGTGGATGGAAATTTTCAAGCATCTACTTACAGTCTGAATGCTCACCTTCATGTACTACCACCCATCCACATGCCCTAGTTTTGTAACCTCTAGTAGTCTATGATTTTAATCTCGTGAATCATCAATACCTGAGTATCTAGTATGTGATTCAATAAGTCTCTAGAGATCCTTCTACAATATATACCACTAGAAGATTGAAGTAACAAAAGAGCAGCTAAAGCATTTCTAGAAGAAGCCAAGATTGGCATAACCCTGTGTTTTGGACTTTTAGCAGTGTGACTTTCTTTTTTCTATTTAGTAAGAGGACTTGATGAACCATCGTCAAATTGAAGTTATGGAACTTGATAGTTTGGAATGGTGAAACAGGATTCATGGAGCTGACTCCAATTAGTTGGGATCGGGCTTAGATGATGACGACGACGACAACTTGTTTCTATTGAAGAAGTTTGAGTCTTTTGTGCAATTTAATGGAGTATGGGGCACTGAAGTTTTCTTGATGCTTGTAGTGATAGTCTTCATTTTTTTTTTTTTTTTTTTTTTGTTGGGGGGGGGGGGGGGGGGTGTACTGTTTCATGTCAGATTTTCATACAACCTAGCCTCAGGTGAAAAACCAATAACGTCGGTAGATTGGAGTAAGAATTCAAGCAGCCTTTGTATTTTTCTTATAGAGAATATTGGTAGGAAACTT
This sequence comes from Liriodendron chinense, assembly GCA_003013855.2. Classification (NCBI taxonomy): domain Eukaryota; kingdom Viridiplantae; phylum Streptophyta; class Magnoliopsida; order Magnoliales; family Magnoliaceae; genus Liriodendron; species Liriodendron chinense. Next base: position 1,506,629 of record ML058535.1, on the reverse strand, counting down.
GCAATGTGTAGTGCATAGAAGGAAAGCTTTTTTTGTTCTTTTTTTTTTTTTTACACACACACCCTCACATCCACACACACCACATGGGTACTCGAACCCATGACCTCAGTGTTGAAACCCGTCTACCACTGAGCCATGAGTAGGGACCCATAGAAGGGAGGCTCCCTACATGAGCTTGCTAGTGTGAATACCGAGTCTTTTATCAGGTAGGGCTACCTTGTGTCCATGATACAAACATCAGGCTGGTCCACTCTTCATGTGCCCCACCCGATGACCAGACAATCACCAACCTGATTTTTAGGTCACTGAATATACACAATGAGGCCCACCCAATAACTTGGAGATCATGAATGGTGATGTATCAGAGTTGTCCCTTGATCCACTCTTCTTGTGCTCACCTGATGACTAGGCTACTGCATCTGCACATTGAAGCCTACCCAATAACCAGGTGATAATGAATGATGATGGAACAGAGTTGGCCCTGACCTAATTTTCATGTGCCCCACCCAGAGTAGATGGTGAGATGGACGCCAATGTTGGGAGGGGGAATGCTCTTGATGGACATCTTAGCAACCAACTAAATTAAAAAATCCTCCCTCAACTTACTATGTGTGGATAGGTTAATTATTTTATTTGATGTTTTGCAGTGTTATGACCCCTTACTATAGTGAAGAGACTGTCTATTCTAAAAGTGACCTTGAGCTGGAAAATGAAGATGGTGTATCAATCATATTCTACCTGCAGAAAATATTCCCAGGTTGTTGGCGCCTCTCTCTCTCTCTCATCATGAATTATTTTGCCAATCTCTCTCTCTCATCATGAATTATTTTGCCACTCTCTCTCTCTCTCATCATGAATTATTTTGCCACTCTCTCTCTCTCTCTCTCATCATGAATTTTGGTGTTATTATTTTGTCATGAACATTAATGGACTCCCCCCCTCTGGTTGATAATTTTTAAGGTGAAGTTACTATTTTGTTTTAGTTATCATGAATTCTGACTTGTGATATTATTTTTCCATGACCATTATGGACTGTATTAGATGAATGGAACAATTTTATGGAGCGACTCAATTGCAAAAGAGCAAGTGAGGTTTGGGAAAATGAAGAGAATGTCCTACATCTTCGTCATTGGGCTTCCCTAAGAGGACAAACACTCTTTAGAACAGGTATCTATTTCCTTTCGTTTCCTGTAAATTTCTTCCTATACCCAGTCAATATTTTCTTTACTACGGGCTTTGCAGTTAGGGGGATGATGTATTACCGAAGGGCTTTGCAGCTTCAAGCCTTTCTTGACATGGCTTCCGAACGTGGTAAGAGCACAGAATCTTCATCATAATTTTTCCAGTGGATCATGTTGTCCATTTTGGAAATTTGTTGTGATTCTTTTTTTTTTTTTTTTTTTTTGGCTGAAATTTTTTTTTACAGAGATTTTAGAAGGCTATAAGGCAGTCACTGAACCACCCGAGGATGAGAAAAAGAGCCAGAGATCTCTAGCTGCTCAGCTAGACGCAGTGGCTGACATGAAATTCACATATGTTGCGACCTGTCAAAATTATGGGAATCAAAAGCAATGTGGAGATCGTCGTGCAACTGACATTTTGAACTTGATGGTTAAGTATGTATATATTTCCTTCCATTCATTCATTGTCAAGAGAAGCAATTGAGATGTCAGCATTTTTGTGTCTCCATTTTTTGAATTCAATTCCTATGCTGTTGCATCACGTAAGTGACTGGAGGAAATAAGGGGAAAATTGAATTGCAAGGTTAGGTATGAATGTATAATGACACTTACCAATTAGGACCTACAATCTTTTCCTTAGAAGCCACAGTATTGAAATTTGAGTCCAATAAAGGACAGTGGAAGTAAATTCCAGCAGTGTTCTAATTCATTCAATTATAAAGATAACAGAAAACCTTGGAAAGTGTCAAGAGGACTAGGGGAGAACCCAAACACAAGGCCTTGCATCTGATGGACATGTTGGATGCCATGCACATGTCACGTGGACCCCACTTAACTACTAAAGACTCCACATGATCATTACCCTATCTGTGTTGGTAGCCTTTTCATGTTTAATAAACCAAATAAAATAAAACCCATACTTGATTCCAATGAGTCCGCATCGGCATATCCATTTCTTTATTTGATTCAACCTATCTTATAACCACTTGTAATATAAAGTTGAAAAAAATAATAATAATAACTGAAACTATGACAAAGTCTGAATCTCACTGAATTTCTCTTTTCTATAGACAACGCAGTGGGGTTTTAGCCTTGTACAAGGCCTGCTTTCTCTTATATGGTTTGTTTAAAAGACCTAAAAAATATTGTATGGTTGGATGTGTGGACCCACAGTTCAACAGGTTGGCAACATGGAGTATTTGATTGGATCTATGAGCCGCATAGTCCAATCAAACCCCTTGATTTGGTCTTGATCTTCCATCTCGTCCATTATTGTGGCCCAAATATTTAATCAGACCCTGGGATGGACCTAATCTTCAATGGAACAGTGATGGGATTCACTTATGGACCCTCTCGAAGATAGGACCATCCTACATCATTCCTCCCAGCTTGGAAAACTCGTCCTTGTGTTTGCAGCAGTCGCCACATGCCAACCTTGTCCCACATCTTTACCATTTTTGGTGCTCGATGGTGATGAAGACTTAACCATCGGATGGTTACATTGTCACTGAAGCCTAAATTATAATGGGTCATGGCTTCTTCTGCTAACTCACAAGTCAAGATCTCTGCTATGTCATCTGTCTGACCATCAAGCTTTGATCTGTCTACTCTGATTGTCATTAGGATATGATTAATGATTTCTATATCCATCAGTAAATCCATTGGTTCGTCCATCCATGGAATCATCCATCAACCCATCCATGGATGATGTTCATAGCACTTTGCGTGTATTTTGATTTCCTTAACAATAAAAGAAAGATAACTAAATGATGATGTTATATTGGGCTTTGTTTTGAGATGGTATTCATTTTCAAGAATCTCATAGCTATCCTCCCTATGCAGTTATCCATCTCTCCGTGTAGCATATATTGACGAAGTAGAAGAAAGAGAAGGTGGCAGAGTACAGAAGGTCTATTACTCTGTTTTGGTCAAAGCTGTTGACAATCTTGACCAGGTAATAATATATTAAATCTTAATTTATTTCCATAGTGAGTACTGGCCTATAGGAAGAAACTGATGTTCTACCTTTTCATTTAAAAAGGAAATCTACCGGATAAAATTGCCAGGATCAGCAAAGATAGGGGAAGGCAAGCCTGAAAATCAAAACCATGCAATAATTTTCACTCGAGGGGAAGCACTTCAGACCATTGACATGAATCAGGTAATGCAGAAAAACCTTGGGATGTAGTACATTGTGCTGTTGAAGTATTTGATCAACTATTCTGATATCTGTGCATCACATTAATCTAGGACAATTACCTGGAAGAAGCTTTTAAGATGCGTAATCTTTTGGAAGAATTCAATGAAAATCATGGAGTGCGCCCGCCTACAATTCTAGGCGTTCGAGAACATATCTTTACAGGAAGGTCAGAATGATGAAGATCAAAGATCTAAATCAGTATCTGCTCTTTATATTACTATGAACTGTTTTCTGTAATTTTTTCTGGTCTTTTACTTTCTCTAATGTGTGACTGCATCTCTGTTGCAGTGTTTCTTCTTTAGCCTGGTTTATGTCAAACCAAGAAACGAGTTTTGTCACTATTGGACAGAGAGTTCTTGCGAACCCGCTGAAGTAAGTTTCTTCTCTTTTATTTGCACAATGGGCTTATGTGACTGAACGATGTTTTGTTTGCATAATTGCCTAGTGAATACTGGCACATCCTGACATTGTTGAATGGCTTATTGCTGCATTATGTCATTTATGTCAACCTTTATATCAACATGTACCTTCTAGATTTTTTGGAAAATATAATTTTGTTAATTTTTATTGGAAGTTCTGTGCTTCTATCTTTTGTTTATATGGTACTCTGCATTTTATGTTTGTCAGTAATTGGAATTGTATTCATAGTTAGTTTTCAGAAATATATGAGTTCTTCTTGTTATGCTAGATTGGAATACTCAACAATGCATGCAAAATGTCGTCACTAAAGGCTGATTTCATCAGTTAAAACTCTTCGTGTTGTTTTTAATTTGGAAAAAGAAATATGAGCTGCTAATATTACTCGCTGTCCACTTCACATGAATAGTCAACTGAAAGGCCAATTGAGACAATATTTTCTGTGTGTAAATTATTCAAGTTCCGTAACCAATTATACTGCTCAAGAACAATAGGAACATCAACTCACAAAATGATGCTTTTATGTTGTTGGTACAGGGTCCGGTTCCACTATGGTCATCCAGATGTATTTGACAGGATCTTCCACATCACCAGAGGTGGAATCAGCAAGGCTTCTCGCGGAATCAATTTAAGCGAGGACATTTTCGCTGGTAATGTGTGACACTCTCTTCTCTGTAGTTTTAGTTTCTGAAGTGCACATGTCATTCACTTCACTTTCGGGTGTCTTCTCTTGCCCAGGTTTCAACTCCACACTAAGACGTGGGAATGTCACCCACCATGAGTACATCCAGGTTGGGAAAGGGCGTGATGTTGGGCTTAATCAGATCTCACTCTTTGAAACAAAAGTGGCCTGTGGTAATGGAGAGCAGATACTCAGCAGGGATATATACCGTTTAGGTCATCGGTTTGACATGTTCCGTATGCTGTCGTGTTATTTTACAACAGTAGGGTTTTATGTCAGCTCAATGGTAAGCGTCGCTCCATTCCATAACATGTCACTAACTGTGTCAATATGGGATCTGCTAGAGTTGATCTGATATGGAAGATTGGCCAGATAGGAGAATACTTCTTTTCTTAGGAAATGGAATAAAAAGAGTGAAACAAGCCAACATCAGTTTGTTGGTTGATTTAGCTCATTTGGTGGAAGGCTACCAATCTGATTTTATTGGTTTTACTATCCTGATTTTGTATTTCTCTAAGTCTTCTCTTCTTACATTGTGCAGATGGTTGTCATTATAGTCTATGTTTTCTTGTATGGGAAACTCTACCTATCATTGAGTGGATTGGAGAAGTCAATCGTGACGCATGCACGTGCTCGAGGAGATGATCCCCTGGAGGCAGCCATGGCATCCCAGTCCCTTGTTCAGATAGGCCTATTGATGTCCTTGCCAATGGTCATGGAAATTGGACTAGAAAGAGGTTTCCGAACTGCGCTAGGCGACATTATCATCATGCAGCTTCAGCTGGCCTGCTGTTTTCTTCACATTCTCTCTTGGGACAAAGGTCCACTATTTTGGCCGCACCGTCCTGCATGGTGGGGCCAAGTACAGAGCCACTGGACGAGGTTTTGTGGTCCGGCACGAGAAGTTTGCTGAGAATTACAGGATGTACTCAAGGAGCCATTTCGTGAAAGGGTTGGAACTGATGGTACTGCTGATAGTATATCAGATATATGGAGCTGTTGCGACCGACTTTACTTCTTATTTACTTCTCTCGGTATCTATGTGGTTTCTTGTGGTTTCATGGTTGTTTGCACCCTTCCTTTTCAATCCATCGGGCTTCGAGTGGCAGAAGATAGTAGAAGATTGGGAGGATTGGAGCAAGTGGATAAGCAACCGGGGTGGGATTGGAGTGCCTGCTAACAAAAGCTGGGAATCTTGGTGGGAAGAGGAACAGGAGCACTTGCAATACACTGGGTTCTCCGGACGGTTCTGGGAGATTGTCCTGTCTCTTCGTTTTTTCCTCTATCAGTATGGGATTGTGTACCATTTGCATGTGGCCAATGGCAACAAAAGCATCATAGTAAGAACTAAGCTAACTTAACTATTTTTGCTTGCTGCAGTCTATGACATTGTTTCTTTCTTTCTTTCTTTTAGTTAACTACCATTCTCAAAACTGATATATATCTTGATAAATGAATAATTGGCACAAATATGAGTTATTTGATGCTTGGGCAGACTACAATACTGACTGCACATGGGCCTCCCATGAACCTCAATTCAGACCCTCCAAATCATAGAATGGGTGTATGAACATCAGATTTGTTTGAGGATCCTAACATCTTGATTAATGGACATTTTCTTGTTGAATTTGGACCGCTGATTTCTTTTTCATTTTAACTGTCCATTTAAAGGCCATCAATCCAACAGTTGAGGTCATCTGTTCGATGTGATATTTGGGCTATGATGCATCTGCAATGTAGCGCAATTTGGACAGTTGGGATTGATGTACATGGATTTCATGTGGATAATGTCTGCGTAAGTTTATGGATCTTCATACTCTGTCAGAGTATCAAGATAATTCCTCTACAACTCAAATATATCATTGTTGACAGTCTACTCCTTTGCTGATCTGAATGAACTGAGAAAAGCCTCGCTTCAAGGGTTAAAAGGCCCTTGCTTGGGGGATTGATCTGTTGGAAATGCAGTTGTGACCACCAAATGTAGCTGTTGATCTATGGAAAATGTTGGTGATGGCGATTTTGATTTTGGATAATATTTAAATAGTAACCATCTAATTTGCTCCCTTGAACAGGTCTATGCTCTGTCCTGGCTCGTCATTGTTGTTGTGATGCTCATCTTGAAGGTCAGTTTCTGTTCAACTTTAGCTTGTAAGCTATGTAACTTCCACACAAAATATATGCTAGTGTTGGACACTGATACAGAGTATCAAATACTGCAGCTTTTAATAGTCAGTTTTTCTGACACATCCATGCAAATTCAAAATTTCGAACTTACTAATAAATAATAGTTAAAAAACTGGAAAATAAATAATATTGATCATAGTTCGCAAACCCAGCTGGTCAATCCAAGGTAATGATTGGTCTAAGTTGTGGAGGACTGAACTTTCTTCCATCTTTTTTGTAGAAAATAATTAGCTGTTTTGTCATTTCAAACCAAAAAGAAATTGGTCAGCTGACTGTTATCTCTCAGATCAGAGACAGCAAGAGGAATAGATGATCTGGCTTGGTAATTTCTCTCTCCTGCTGACTTGAAAAAAAGGGCCTTTCAAAGATTGCCCTTGATTTGAGAAACAAGGAATAAACACACACAGGATACATTTGGAACTTATGATTGGTGTGGTCAAGAATGTGAATAAAACATGTGCACCCAAAGACTCGTGGTTCAAAATCGCACTATCCAGTTTAAGGTTGTGATGTGGCGATTTCCATTCAAACTTCCAAAGGTAAATGTTAACTAAGAAGCATGTGGTTAAAAGAGCATCACCTGAGAGATACTTGGGAATATTCTTTCAAGAAGCAGAAATCGAGATACCTCAAGGAGATGGCGGTTTTCCCTCTCGACCACGCTATTCTGTTGAGATGTTGAGATAAAATCCTATATTCATGCAGATAGAAAAACTCCTGCAATAAATACTCTCCAGCATTATCAGATCGTAATTATTTATTTGATATTAGTTTCGTATTGATTGATAATTTCCTTATGGAAAACGTTAAACAAGACAAATACTTCGTGAATTCATGAGATAAATCCACGTCATCCTACAGTAATCATCAATAAGTGAAACAAAAAAACTTGAAATCAAAGGTGACAGAACTGGATCTGATCCCTAGAGATCAAATGAACAGCCCAAAAGAGGTAGTCACAAGTTTCACAGTTTAAGTAATGAAAACTAGGCAAAGATGGAATACACCAATGTAGCCTAGACAACGATGGATGGCCTAACCTACAAACCCATTGACACACATTGTTATCATTGTTACATACTCATTTACTTGCATTGAAAGTTTCTTGAGTAGAATGGCTTATCTATATCGGTTTTACAAGCAGTTTTAGTGTTTTTGCACTGAAGGGAGACTTCTGCTGCAGGTAGTGTCAATGGGCAGTAAGAAGTTCAGTGCGGATTTTCAGCTGATGTTCAGACTTCTCAAGCTGTTCTTGTTCCTTGGGTCGGTGGGAACCATCGGCATCTTGTTTATGTTCCTTAATCTCACCATTGGTGACATATTTGCCAGCATTCTGGCCTTCATGCCAACAGGCTGGGCATTGTTGCAGGTACTGCTTATATTCACCAACGTTGTCAGTTATCACTAGCCAATGGCATGTTATTATCGTTCAAGGAACCAAAAAAAAAAAAAAAAAACTTTGATGTCCTTGGGATTTGTGCACTATACACGAATGAGCTAGGTTCATGGAAGTCAATGAAGTGGGCACCAATACGTCTCTATTGTACATGTGGCACTTGTGTATGGTGATCAAGACTGTTGATTTGGTGGCCGCCATGTGGATGGACCCATGTCCTAAATATAAAGGCAATCACAGTGTTAGCCATCCAATCAGTGGCCAGAGAGAAGTAAGTCTTAAAGCTCAAGAAAAGGGGGGACAACACTCTATATTCCCAGGAAGAAAGTTCGGTTCTACGATCCTTCTAACTAGGTGCCAATCCTGCTTCCTAGATGTTTATACTCGATAACATTTTGAAATAGATGCTTCCCTGCTCCCTCACCCATGTTTTGTTGTTTCACCTGATGCTTCGTGCAACAATAGGCAAAACTCACAATGCCTGAATGGTAGATTTTCAGCCTATAGCTTTACCATGCGGTGACCCACCAAATCAACAGTCTGTGCGTATGGCAAGCACAAACACTTAACAGAACAACCATGAATCTCTTATCATAATGGCATTCCTCTATTCATGTATCATTGAAATGTTTTTCAATTCACTTTTCTACCAGTTTGGGAACTTCTTTTCTTTTTCCATATTTTATTAGTTTAAGTAACGAAGTTTTTGAAATTCAAATCATACTTGTGAGCAGATATCACAGGCGGTGAGGCCAGTATTGAAGACGTTGGGTTTGTGGGGCTCTGTCAAAGCTTTTGCCAGGGGCTTCGAGTACATGATGGGACTCACGATATTTACACCAGTGGCTGTTCTGGCGTGGTTCCCATTCGTCTCAGAGTTCCAGACAAGGCTACTGTTCAATCAAGCATTCAGCCGAGGCCTGCAGATTTCGCGGATCCTGGCCGGTGGGAAGAAGCAGAGCTGAAAAGAGTATGGGTTCTTTGAGGAGAAAACATGGATGGTTGGTTTACTATAGAGAAAAAAAAATAGAAAACAAAAAAACTACGTTCATGTGTACGTTGTAGTCTTTACTTTCTTTCTTTTCTTCGAGCTTGTTGTAACCTGTAAATTAGCTTTTCAATTTCCATATATGCTGATATCATTCAATAAACATATTCGTATTCCGAGTGATTTGGATCAATCAGGGGAGACTTCTGGGACATACCCAAGTATGGTGGGGGTCCATCATATCAACGGTTTGGATCTCAACAAAACGCAGTCCTTGCATGTGCAAAATCCTGTATATTTGCTGATGAATGTGAAGCATTGCTGTATTGTTCTTTAACCGTCAGTTCGTTGGCCACACATCTGATGTCTGGGATTGTTCTATTGAGGAGATCTCTCTGGGACACTACAGGGTCAACTGTTTGGGACACTGAACTATGGACCCCACTTACCAGAACTGAAAACTCAATTATAGTGTGCAAAGCCTTGGGTGGATGATCCAATAATTCCTAGATAGAAGCAGAGTTTAGGTACTAGATGTATTGGTACCTAATCACTCCATGATGCATTAGGATGTGAATACTGTCCCGAAGGGGCACTCAGTTCATGGTTCAGTGATCTGCCTCATCCTGGACAATGGGTTCCTGAATAATCTCCCAGGTTGGATGATCCTAGACCTTGGAGTGGAGACCCTCAAACAAACGGATAGAAAGAAAATCCCAATGCTTGACTAATTGATTTATCCAACTGTATCGTTGTCATTTTCCTACGATGCGATTTTTGGGCCATATCCCACCTTGTGTGGGCCTCACTATTTGGATCATTTGGTGAGAGCTTAAACGATTTGATATGGCCCATTGAGTTTAATAATTAATAGGTGGTTGTTGTAAATATTTTACATTTTTCATTAGTTTTTGTCAACGACTGCTAACTTTTGGAGCATGTTTTTGAAAATAATGAAATTACCCCATCCTAAAATGCACCACCCCCTCACCTTTGAGGGGTGACTAGAACCCCGCCATCCAATCCATTCTCTCCCATTCTCCCTCCTATTACCAGCCTCTCTTTCTTTAGTTCACAAAGAAGTTCGAAAGGTGAATGCCTTTTTTTTTTAGCTTCCGTTCTTTTTCATTTTTTCCTTCGTCTCCTCAAGATTTGAGATTGTTTGTGGGGGCCATCCATGCAGTCCACACCATCGATCTATGAGCCACACAACCAATGATGGTGTTATGATTCCAACTATTTAAAGAGCTTGGCTTGATGCATTCCATCAGTCCTGGGGCTTTTGGCTAATGGTTAGGTTCTTAGTAATCACTGTCAGAGCCAACACCACCTACTGTGTTTGAGTCATGGAAGGGGCAACTGACCAAACTGAAAGCCACCATGTGTGGAAAAGCCTGCTTATACAATTAGAGTGCAGCGTCCAAGTGAAAAGGGCTACCTTGATAACTAGAGTGCAACCCTCATGCCCTGAAAGGGGCTACATGGAAAAGATGTCAAAGCAAGTTCCGCCACTATGTGTCCCAATGATTTAAAGAGCTTAGCTTGATGCGTTTCATTAGTCCCAAGGCCTTTGGCCCATTGGTTAGGTTTTTAACCGATGGATGTAAAAAAAAAATAATTAAATTAAATTAAAATTAAAAATCATTTAGGAGGTTTGTCGTTGGTTATAGCTGCTTATACTGGGATTTTTCATCATTTTACGTATAACCACCTTTAGGGCCATCAAACTATAATCTCACCATTTTAAAATATTTAATTTAATAAGCTTATGATTTGCAACGTTAGTCATCCCAGCCTGGCATCTAATGGCATTAGTGCTTTATATAGTTTAAAATTTATATTTTTAAAAATGATAAAATTGCCCTCAAGTAAAGTCAATCACCTCTTTTAGTTAGACTGGCACACGGAAATTCAATGTTGTCTTCTCATTGGTCCATGTCATCGCTAATGACACCAGCTCCCAAAATGCACTGGTTTTCTCTCCCCAATATATTGTGGACCACACAACACAATCTTTAACGTGTGGAACTTCTTTGCCCCCATCATGATTTATGTGTTAGATCCACACCATCCATCAATTTTTCCAGATCACTCTAAAGGATGACCCAAAAAATGAAGCACGTCCAGAGCTCAAATGGATCACACCACAAAAAGCAGCAATGATTGAACAACTACCGTTGAAACCTTCTTAAGGTCCACCATAAGGTTTATTTGACATCTAACCTCTTCATAAGGTCACAAACCTAAATGAAAATATCAGCTTGATCAAAGCCTTTTATGGCTCCAAACAATTTTCAACAATAGGCATCCGATTCCCACTATTTCCTACAGTGTGGCTCACTTGAGACTAAGATCTACCTCATTTTTTGTTTCATGCCCTACAATGATATGGAAAAATGAATGGACGGTGTGGATCTGACACATAAATCATGATAAGGCCCATGGAAGTTCCACATAGAGCTGTGCACGAGCCGAGCTGAGATTTGCCCTATTTGAGCTAGGCTCGTTCAATGACCACCCTAGATTGTGTTCGGCTCGGCTCGGCCTTCGAGTTCAAGCTAGACTGACATGTTTGAGCTGGCTCGACCAAGCTTTCGAGCAGAGTTCGAGCCCAATTCAAGCCTGAAAAAATGAAATTTTAAATAGGCCCATCTCAAAGCCCGACCTAAAATAATTAAAAATTGGGCCCTAAGGTAGCTCAAAGCCCATTTACATCCCCCCACTTACTTTTATAGAGAGTTTCACCTCTCATTTCCTTGCTCACTTCTGATGTGGGACTAAAAAACATACTTTTCCAACTGAGTCAGCCAAGTCGAGCCAAATCAAGCTTCGATCGAGCTAAGCCGAATCGAGCTTGGGTTAGCTCGAGCTCGGCTTGAAAATCATTTCGAGCCTTGGAAAAATGGCTTAGCTTGGTTCGAACCCAACCTTCGAATCAAACCGAATCGAGTTGGTTCGAGCCGAGTGAGCTAACCGAGCTAGCTTAGGCTTGTGAACAGCTCTAGTTCCACATGTGAACACCATGAAAATGGTAGGCCCCACCATGAAAACTGCTTGGCCCATAAACCAAGTGATATAACACCTGCTTTATAACACCTATGTTATGAAAATGATAAGCCCCCATTAAACTTGCTTGGTGTAAAATCAGGCCAGTCAAGTTATCAGATTGGCCACACCGTTGGTGCAAAAATCAAGACTGAGATTTTTTACTCCTTCAGGGTCAGTGCTAAAAAAGCTATTGGCCCGCCATGATGTATGTAGTATAACCACACCCTCCATCAATTTTGCCAGCTTATCTTAGGGCATAAGCCAAAAATTGAAGAAGATCCAGATCTCAAATGGACCATACCACATAAAACAATGGTCATAGAAACACACACCACTGAGACTATTGCCCCTCAAGTGTCGGCGCTGAAAAGGTTGTGGGCCCTATCATGATGTATGTGTTATATCGATACCATTCATCGATTTTGTCATCTCATTTTAGGGGTGCTGAAAAGGTTGTGGGCCCTATCATGATGTATGTGTTATATCAATGCCATTCATCGATTTTGTCATCTCATTTTAGGGCATGAACCAAAAATTGAAGCCGATCCATATCTCCAGGTGGATCACACCACAAAAAATAGTGGTCATTGAACATGCATCATTAAAAACTTCCCCGGGCCCACAATGATATTTAGTTGTCATCCAACCTATTCACAAGGTCACACAGACCTGGATGAAGGGAAAATATAAATATCAGCTTGATCCAAAACTTTTACTGCCCCCAAGAAGTTTATAATGGTGGGTGTTCAATCACCACTCTTTCATGTGGCAAGGTCCACATGCGACTTAGATCTGACTTATTTTTTGAGCTGATGACCTAAAATGAGTTGGAAAATGGATGAACGGTGTCAGTCACACACATAGATAAAGGCGGGCCTTATCAAATCTTCTCCACGCCCAACCTCTTACGACAGGATAGAACCATAAATACCAAAGGGTGAGGGCAAATATACCTCTTTGACACCTAAACAGAAATTTTAGGTGGGGAGCAATGCCATAGAGTGGACTATATTTTGAGCTAATTCTAAAAAGAGCTCACTTTTAAACTCTTTCCTAAAACCCGCCTACCGTTACTTATCTGATGCTATATTTTAAAAAAGACGGGCATACCCTTGCTTATTTTCATAGCTCTTTTTTTTCATCTCCCGTCTCACTCTCCCCCTGTCATGCCATGGCTGAATGAGTTGATGATCCAAGCCCTCCATTTGTACGAGCCACTTGTGAATGAACAGTTAAACCAATTTTTTTTACTGGAGGATCTAATAATTTTCATTGTTTTCTGTTGTGTGGCCCACTCAATCTTTAAATCTGCATCATTATTAGGCTAATGCTCTAAAATGAAACGAGAAAGCAAATGGGCTGGATTTTTCATAACCATCAGGTAAGCTCCACCTGGCTTCCGATTGCTCTTTTGGATAGTCATATATATATATATATATATATCTCTCTCTCTCCGCCTTTAGGTGAAGAGTCTCGACTTTATCTGCATGATGGGACAGTTGAAGGACATGACAAATATTTGCCACTCCACCACAGGTGGGGCTGAGGCTCACCATGATTTTTTTGTTAGAATAAAATCCGTTCATCCTTTTCTTTTTTTTTTTTTTTTTTTTTTTTTTTTTTTTTTTTTTTTTTTCTGTTCATGCTTGGATACAATACAAAAAATTTAGACGGATCAGAAATTGAAGTGGGCCACACGATGGGAAATAATGGGGAAGGGATGTGCCTACTATTGAAAGATTATTGGGTCCACTGTGACATTTATAAGTCATCCAAATCGTTTATAAGGAGTAGAAACCATTCATAATACCATTCTCAATGGGATAACTTGAAAGAAGAAAACTGTTGGCCTCATCCAAAGATTTTGTGATCCCAAGAATGTTTTAACATTGAATATACAAAATTCACCTTTTTTTATTCTATGGCCCATTAGATCTTTGGGTCTTACTCATTTTTAGGCACATTTCCTAAAATTTTCTTCTCAAGAAGATGGATGGGATGGATATATCAAGGTTTTGGATTATAGCAACTTGGGCACATTTGTGCAGCCCAGGCCTCACATAACATGGTGCCACCATTGCCATGGAGTGCACCTTCATGTGTGTATTCTATATCTATGCCGTTCATGTGAAACTTAATCTAATGCGGAATAAGCGGATCTCTATGCATCGAATAATGGAGATTTCATACTGTAATCTTAAAGCCATAGCTGATTGGGAAGACATTCCCGATGCCGCCATGTTGCCGAGAAGAACTCTTGGCCTTCCGCACCTTACACCTTTAGGAGAATCACTCAATGGGACTAGGGTTTTCTCTTATGTGTTGGTGAGGGGACCAAGACGTATATTTATAGGAAAGAGGGCCAGAGAAGCTTACCCATCACACTTCTCTCCTCTAAGGTCTCCACACCGTAGGTTTCCATATCTGGCTTAATAACCGCGAATAGGGACCACGGTTCAAGCGTCCCGCCCCAAAACTATTTGTAATGATCACAACTATAGTGGGGCTCACTGAATCGCTCAATCTGAATAATCCAACGGTCATGATCTAAACCGATGTTCATGTGTGACCCACTTAATGGAGTCCTACATTCTCCCACTTGGGCTACACTGATCTCTGAAAGAAAACAAAACATTTTTATTTTATTTTGTGAAAAAACATTTCATAAAATATGTTTGTTTCAAAAGTTCCTAATGGGCGCCCTACTGATTTCAAAAACAATACCGTTGGATAATTATGAGCAACGCTTGTCAGATCCGGTCCATCAAGACCACTGATATTGAATCGTGGTAGTTAACACAACATTTAATATTTGTTCGAAGTGTGACGAGTCACAATCACAAATACCAATAGCCTTAACAATATGGATCAATGATATGGGGTGTGGTATGAAGATTACACGTCTTATGTGATCATATGTGTTTATCTTCAAGTGGTCCTACTGAACGTGTCTCCAAAACACAAACCAAAGTCTTGCTTACTCAAAACTAAATGTGCACACTAAAGGAGAAGCAAGATATAAATTGAAAAATAGAATCATCAATGCATAAAAGATATCTCTAAAAAATGTA
Source organism: Liriodendron chinense (assembly GCA_003013855.2). Classification (NCBI taxonomy): domain Eukaryota; kingdom Viridiplantae; phylum Streptophyta; class Magnoliopsida; order Magnoliales; family Magnoliaceae; genus Liriodendron; species Liriodendron chinense. The sequence goes on along the minus strand of ML058535.1, from coordinate 1,491,462 downwards.
TGGACATAATCGGATCATACATGAAAACTCCCACTACCGAAATACATCGTTGGGATCAACAACTCCTATAGACGTCACATGCTCCTTAAAGAGCGTGATAGGAAGGCCTTTAGTGAGAGGATCCGCTATCATCTGCCTTGTGCCGATGAGTTCCACAAACACTTGACGATTCTGAACTCTCTCCTTCACAATAAGATATTTGATGTCAATGTGCTTTGACCTCGATGAATGCTTGTTGTTGTTGAAAAAGTTAACTGCAGCTGAACTATCACAATAGATTTTCAATGGTTTCGGGATCATCTGCACAACCCGTAAACCAGAGAAAAAGCTCTGAAGCCAAACCGCCTGATTCGTGGCTTCATGACAAGCTACATACTCTGCTTCCATGGTAGATAATGCCGTAATCGACTGTTTCACGCTCTTCCATGATATGGCTCCACCAACCATCATGAATACATAGCCCGAGGTGGACTTCTTGCTGTCGAGACAACCAGCAAAATCTGCATCTGTATATCCTACCAACTCCAAATGGTCGGATCTCCTGTATGTGAGTTCGAAGTCCTTTGTCCTTTGCTGGTAGCGCAACACTTTCTTTACAGCTATCTAATGGTTCATTCCTTGATTACTGAGGTACCTGCCCAACATTCCAACCACAAAAGCAATATCTAGACGCGTACAGACTTGAGCATACATGATGCTCCCTACTGTTGACGCATACGGAATAGCTTTCATCTTGTCCTTTTGTAGGTCATTCTTAGGACACTTTAATGCCCATTTTGTGCCCAACCTTGGGCCGATTGCAAATTTTCTCTTTGGATATTGTGCGGCCCACTTCAGTTAGCTTGGGCTTGTTAATCTTAACTGTTCGCTCGCCTCAAGTGTAAGGCTGCGATGTAGTAATAAAACTCGGTAAGACCGAGGTCGATCCACAGGGAAAAAGTAACAGCTTCCTAATTACTTCAGCAACTCAGTTTAATAGAGCAAATTCAATTTCAATAGGATGTTTAATTAAAACAGTAACTTAATGAAAAATCAGAGATATAATGTACTAAGGCTTTCAAGGATCCACTTGTAGCAATTCTATGTCAATTCAGTCAATCCAAGTAGATAACACAACTAGATTTGAAGTCCTATCTCTCATCTAGTTGGAAAATAAAGCATTCACACACATTCATCCAATTCAAGTTGAACTTCCAAGTTCAAGTCCATTCAATCAATGTAGAATTCAAATTCATAGCCTGCGGAGTAACAGCCATGCCTATGGACTATGGCCTGCTCAAGGATTACTACAATTCGAATCTAAACAAGCAACCTGTGATAATCTCAGAGAATTAAAAGGAATTCATGTCCGAAGCACATGAACTCAGATAAGACATCTCAAACTACCACCTATTGGACTGAAACATAAGAAAAATCCAACTTTGAATTAAAAGTACTTGAATCAAACTGAAATTAACATAGAACTGGCTACAAGCTTCACCTCTCAGCCTTAGCTGAGAGGTTTTAGCCGAGCATAGTCATGCTACAACTAAAAACTCAAAAATAAAGCATAAAACTAGAAAAACCCGAAGATAGATGTTGCAGACGCCCCACAGTCGCCTTCAGCCTCCAAACTCACGTTCTTTCTCCTCTCTGATACCTTAGGGAGAGGCCCTAGGTGTCCTTTTATAGCAACAAACCCCCCCTTGCGTCGGATCCTGCGAAAGACTTCGCATTGCGCAGCAAATTTCGAAGTCCCGAATTAGAAAGGACTCCTATTACGCAGAGCCGACCGGTCGTGACCGGTCGGGCTGATTTCCAAACATTCCAGTGAGTACAGCCGACCGGTCATGACCGGTCGGACTGATTTTCATTCATCCAGCGTGTGTGCCCGACCGGTCATGACCGGTCGGGCTGATCTCCCTCTCATCCAGCGTGCATGGCCGACCGGTCATGACCGGTCGGCCTCTCTCCTTCTTGTTCATGTGATGTGGCTGACCGGTCGGACGACCGGTCAGCCTTGTATTCCTTCATCTTTTTCTTCTTTTCTTCATTCTCTTTTCTCTCTCTTTCTTCTTCTTTCCTTGGTCCATCTTAGGACTTCATCCAATGTCTTCAAATGTAATCTTTTGACTCTAATTTGATGAAATCCCCTCTTATCTCTACAATCACAAAACACATGTTAGGTGGGCCTTTTAACCATGAAAATCATGCAAATTATGTAGTGTAATGGGCAATGCAATGTATAAATTTGGAGGTTCAACACACCCCCCAACCAGCTTTTTGCTAGTCCCGAGCAAAACATGCGTGAAAATAATTTCAACCCTCCAAATCCAACTCCCTTTTAGAACCTATGATTCTATCCATCCCAAGATGTATAAGTGTAAAATTTGGAAAAATTAGGTGTTAGAAGCTGAACCTTAGACTCTCAAAACATAAGAAGTGTTTACATGAAATCCCCGCTGATTGATTGATAAATAGAAGAACTCGAACAAATTCAACCTAGTGTGCATAGTGAAAGTTCATCTCATGAGTTTCTGGGATCATCTTCTTTATAGATTAAGTAGACCAGGGATTTCAAGGTGCACAGAGCAACAGCAAGCCTATGATAGGAATTTGCCTTACTGTCCTTCCGACGGCTTTCACACTACGTCCCATTTCCGGCTTTGGTTACGGTTCGACCATCCCCCGGTTGGTAATAGGTAGCCCTCTTCGGAATTTTCCACCAATTTTCTTTCCTTCCCGATTTCATCCTTTCTTTCCTTTTTCTTTTAACTTAGATAGGATTTTTAGAAATCCATATCTTTCATTATTTTCCCATGGACAAGGATGGACAAAATACCCCGGCTTGGCTGCTCAACACCTCTAAACCAAAGCCTATCTAATCCACAAATCACATAAACCTGTTACTCATGAAAATCGTGTAATGTGAACTTGGTGTAAAGGTGTTCAAATTTTCTATCAATCACAACAATAGGGGAATTAACATATAAAGCCATTATGTTGGAAGAAATTCCAAACTACAACATCACACACTTCGTTTCTCCTCCTCTTCTACTCATAGCCTCTCAAATGTATAGAAACAAAATTTTCTAAAAGAGTTTTGAGATGTTAGAAAATTCGAAAAAAAAATTTGTGCATATGAAGCTCGAAATGTTGCAATATGCTAGATGAGGGATCTCATCTCACCCCCCAACCAAATGTTGCATTGTCCTCAATGTAAAAAAATAATTAGTTAGCATGAACATGAGAGCAATGGTAAACAATGAGAGAGTGAGAACAATAGTACCGGAGAGAGCGATCATGGAGGTCTGCAATTCCAACAACTAAATCCTACTAAAACAGTAAAACAAAATAAACCTACCTATGCTATACCTCCATCAGACTAGGAGATCAATCATCCTGATAGACAGGATCATTCAGGGAGATGGACATGTCCTCTGAATCAAATTTCTCAACAAATGGTTTAAGGCGTTGTCCATTAACTTTGAAACAGTCACCATTTGCTGAATTCTCAATCTCAACAGCCCCATGAGGAAAAACTTCTTTAACAATATATGGGCCGGTCCATCGAGATCGTAATTTTCCCGGAAAAAGATGAAGTCGGGCATTATACAAGAGCACTTTCTGTCCTTCATGGAAGGATTTCCTTACGATGTGCTTGTCATGAAAGGCCTTCATCTTGCTCTTGTAAATCCTCGAATTCTCATATGCATCGTTCCGGATCTCATCAAGCTCATTTAATTGAAGTTTGCGAAGCGAGCTAGCCTTGTCTATGTCAAAATTTAGGGCCCGAATTGCCCAATAGGCTTTGTGTTCTATCTCCACAGGCAAGTGGCAAGCTTTCCCATAGACCAGTCTATAAGGGGACATTCCAATGGGTGTCTTGTAGGCAGTACGGTGAGCCCAAAGTGCATCATCTAATCGTAGGGACCAATCCTTGCGATCCGGTCTCACCGTCTTTTCTAAAATCTGTTTGATTTCCCTATTGGAGATTTCAGCTTGCCCACTTGTTTGTGGGTGGTATGGGGTACTCACTTTGTGCCTAATACCATATTTCTTCATCAAAGTTTCAAAAGGTCTATTGCAAAAGTGAGCACCACCATCACTAATAATGGCTCGAGGCGTCCCAAATCTAGAAAGTATATTTTCTTTGAGAAACTTGAGAACCGTACGATGATCGTTGGTTCTACATGGGATAGCCTCTATCCATTTAGACACATAGTCTACGGCCAATAGAATATAGACATGTCCAAAAGATGAGGGGAATGGTCCCATGAAATCGATGCCCCAACAGTCAAAGACTTCAAGATGTTGAATTGGGGTGAGGGGCATCATATTTCGACGGGATAATCCTCCTAACTTCTGGCAGCGCTCGCAAGCTTTGCAAAACTCGTGGGTATCTTTAAATAATGTGGGCCAATAAAAACCACACTGCAGAATTTTTGCAGTTGTTTTCTTGGCTGAAAAATGACCCCCACATGCTTGATCATGACAAAAGGAGATGACTGAATTGTGTTCATCATCGGGGACGCATCTCCTTATAATTTGGTCTGGGCAATATTTAAACAATAAAGGTTCATCCCAGAAAAATCTGCGCACTTCCCTTAGAAATTTGCGTTTGTCTTGCGCAGTCCAATGAGTCGGCATCGCACCTGTGGAAAGATAGTTGGCTATATCAGCGTACCATGGTGGATGCATAGCAACAAAGAGTTGCTCATCCGGGAATGAGTCCTCAATAGGTGACTCGTCAATGGAATTTGGTAGGACTAGGCGGGATAGATGATCCGCGACCACATTTTCTACCCCCTTCTTATCTTTGATCTCCAAGTCGAATTCTTGAAGGAGTAGGATCCATCTTAGCAAACGGGGCTTAGTATCCTTCTTAGAAAGAAGGTATTTCAGCGCCGCATGATCCGTATAAACAATAACTTTGGATCCTATTAAGTATGGCCTGAATTTGTCCAAGGCAAAGATGACAGCTAGGAGCTCTTTCTCCGTAGTTGAATAATTAACTTGGGCAGGATTCAAGGTCCTACTCGCGTAGTAGATGACATGGGGCTTTTTATCCTTCTTTTGGCCTAACACCGCCCCAATAGCAAAATCGCTCGCATCGCACATCAACTCAAAAGGAATGGACCAATCTGGTGGTTGCATGATAGGAGCGGTTGTCAACATGTCTTTTAGCTTTGAAAAAGCTAATTGACATTCGGTACTCCACTCAAATTGGTTCTCCTTTTGTAGAAGGTTGCATAAAGGCCTTGAGATGTGACTAAAGTCCTTTATAAACCTTCGATAGAAACCGGCGTGTCCCAGGAAGGACCGCACATCGCGTATGCTTTTGGGTGGTGGTAGATTGGAGATTATGTCAATTTTTGCCCGGTCTACCTCTATTCCATTGGACGAGATGATGTGTCCAAGGACTATTCCTCTTTGTACCATAAAGTGGCACTTTTCCCAGTTTAATACAAGTTGCTTTTCCTCACACCTCATTAAGACCAACTTCAAGTGCTCGAGGCACTCATCAAATGTACAACCAAAAACAGAGAAGTCATCCATGAACACCTCAAGAAACTCACCCACCATGTCTGAGAAAATACTCAACATGCATCGTTGGAATGTGGCGGGTGCATTGCATAACCCGAATGGCATCCTTCGGTAGGCGAAGGTACCAAACGGGCATGTAAATGTGGTTTTCTCTTGGTCTTCCGGAGCTATCTCAATTTGGTTGTATCCGGAATAGCCATCTAGGAAGCAATAGTAGGGATGGCCTGCCAACCTCTCCAAAATTTGGTCCATAAATGGGAGAGGGAAGTGGTCTTTCCTAGTGACCGTATTGAGCTTCCTATAATCAATGCACATACGCCAACCGGTGGTCACCCTAGTCGGTATAAGCTCGTTGTTGGCGTTTTCAATGATGGTAATACCGGATTTCTTGGGGACAACTTGGGTAGGACTCACCCATTGGCTATCTGAGATGGGGTAGATGATACCCACATCCAATAGCTTTAATACTTCGACTTTGACAACCTCCATCATGTTTGGATTTAGCCGTCTTTGAGGTTGTCTAGTCGTTTTTGCGTTTTCTTCAAGGTGTATACGGTGAGTGCAAACCGAAGGATCTATCCCTTTGAGATCCGCTATTGTCCAACCTATGGCTTCCCGGTGTTTTTTGAGTAACTCAATCAACTTGAGCTCTTGGTCTTTTTCTAGGTGGGAGGCAATGACAACTGGAAAAGTTTCCTCTTGACCCAGATATACATATTTAAGCTCGGATGGCAATGGTTTGAGGTCAAGCTTCGGTGGTTTGATGCTAGACGGTAGAGGCCTTGATGTGGTTGGTGGCAATTTTTCGAAATGGGGCCTCCACCGGCTATTATCAACTACCGGTCTTTCTATATTTAATGCATGCACAATCTCACTAATGATAGGGTCTTTAGAATCCATGAAGTGTGCTAAGCATGTCTCTAAACTTTCTAGTGGTTCAAGCTGGAGGAGTTCTTCTTCTTCAAAGGTTTCAAGCATGTTTACATCGAAGAACTCATCATCATCGACATCCCTATGTCTTTTGCCCAGGTGAAATACATTCACCTCTAGTGTCATGTTTCCAAAAGATAATTGCATCACCCCATTCCGGCAATTGATGATTGCGTTTGATGTGGCAAGGAATGGGCGGCCTAATATCACCGGTATTTAGGTGCTAGCATCCAAAACCGGTTGTGTGTCCAAGACTATAAAATCTACCGGGTAGTAGAATTTGTCAACTTGGACTAGAACATCCTCAACTATCCCCCTCGGTACACGGATAGATCTATCAGCGAGTTGCAATGTGGTTTTGGTGGGTTTTAATTCACCAAGACCCAATTGTTCATATACCGAGTATGGGATCAAGTTCACACTTGCCCCCAAGTCTAACAAGGCACGTTCAATCCGGTAGTCTCCAATGATACATGAGACGGTGGGACTACCGGGATCTTTGAATTTTGGGGGAGTCTTTTGAGTGAGGATGGCACTAATTTGCTCAGTTAGGAAGGCCTTTTGCTGCACATTATATTTGCGTTTTGTTGTGCATAGGTCTTTTAGAAACTTGGCATAAGAGGGAATTTGTTTGATGGCATCAAGCAAAGGGATATTGATCTTGACTTGTCTGAAAATCTCTAGAATATCTTGAGAATTTGGGAGAGATTTTGGGGCAACCAATCTCGATGGGAATGGTGCTATGGGCTTGTAAATGCGTTCCGGTTGTTGTGGGGCTAGGTTAGATCCATTTTCATCCTCAGAATTTACCGGATCATTAGGCTCATCGGCCTTCACCGGAATAGTTTTGTCAATTTGTTTACCACTTCTAAGGGTGGTAATGGATTTAGCTTGCTCCATGTTTTGGTTGGAAGGATTAGGGATGCTTACTTCATGTACTTGCTTAGGATTGGGCTGAGGTTGGGCCGGAAAGGTCCCTTCCCTAGCATTCAAGCGTCCCTTAATCTCATCAACCGAGACTTTCAGTTCTTGGAACAATTGCTGATTTGATTCATTTATTTGCGCTTGCCCTTGCATAAACGCTCTCAAAGTATCCTCCCATGAGACTTGAGGTGGGGCCATATTTTGCATGGGTGGCCCTCTTTGGGAGTTGGTAGGATTGCCTGTTGGGGCATTCTTCCAACTGAAATTCGGGTGGTTCTTCCAACTCTCATTGTATGTATTACCTACCGGTCCATTGAAGGGCCGTTGATAACCATATGTGGCATTGGCTGTCTCTTGCAACACTTCCTTAAATGCAGGAATTGTGGGACAATCTTGCGTAGCGTGTAAGTCGGTGAGACAAATCCCACATGTGGTTTCAACAGCTTCCTTGGACTTGGAAACTCCATTTTTGCTAAGTTCCATGGCCTCAACCTTCCTTGTGAGGTTGGCTATCCTTGCATTTACGTCGTCTTCCTCTTTAAGGACATATATCCCTCCTTTCTCTTGAGTAGGCTTGGGGTTCTTGGGTTTATCCGAGGTGTCCCAAGATTGGGCATTTTCAGCCAACATGTCCAAGTAACTCCAAGCATCATCTGGATTTTTACTCATGAACTCGCCATTGCACATCATTTCCACAAATTGGCGCATAATAGGACTTAATCCATCATTGAAAAAATTTATAATTCGCCAACTCTCATAGCCATGATGTGGGCAAGCAAGCAGGAGCTCCTTAAATCTTTCCCAACATTGAAAGAATGATTCACCCTCTTTTGCTGAGAAATTCATTATGGCCCTTCGAAGAGTGTTTGTCTTATGAGCGGGGAAGAACTTTTTCAAGAATTCCCGGTTCATCTCAACCCATGACCCAATCGAATATGGTCTAAGAGAGTGAAGCCAATCTTTGGCTCTTTCTTTCAAGGTGAAGGGAAAAAGTTTAAGTCTGATTGTATCCCCAGAAACATTGGGATAATGCAAGGTGGCCAACACTTCTTCGAATTCTTGCAAGTGTAAGTATGGGCGGTCAGAGTCTAGCCCATGGAATTTAGGTAAAAGTTGGATTACTCCCGGTTTTATGTCAAGGGTCCCACCGTTAGCTGGTAGAACTATGCAAGAAGGTGTAATTGTACGAGCAGGTTGTAGGTAATCCCGTAGTGATCTCATTGGAGGAACATTATGTACCTCATTCTCTCCTACTCCTTCCTGATTTGCGTTTGTGGTTGGAGTAGGGGGTGGAGGATTCCTTAAGGGTGTTTGCTCCATACTTCCCAAACTTTCACAATGCTCTTGATAATTTCGGACTCGTCTATGGACTGACAATGGTCCAACTAAACCACCTTCAGATTGGAGACGATTTGAATGGTTACGTTCCCAACGGGACATAAACCACTCAATCAGAAATCAAAACTAATCCTAACCTAGAAAACTGCAATCTGAAAATTCTAAAAACTAAGTTAGAAAGGTATCACCTGATGCGCTTGAACTGAAAGAAGAATTCCTACAAAACAGAAAACTTTGTTAGTTCTAAGAAAAATCAGAAAAACCTATCTACTTCTACAGCCACTGAAACTATTTGAAAACTATTATCTAATATCCCCGGCAACGGCGCCAAAAACTTGTTCGCTCGCCTCAAGTGTAAGGCTGCGATGTAGTAATAAAACTCGGTAAGACCGAGGTCGATCCACAGGGAAAAAGTAACAGCTTCCTAATTACTTCAGCAACTCAGTTTAATAGAGCAAATTCAATTTCAATAGGATGTTTAATTAAAACAGTAACTTAATGAAAAATCAGAGATATAATGTACTAAGGCTTTCAAGGATCCACTTGTAGCAATTCTATGTCAATTCAGTCAATCCAAGTAGATAACACAACTAGATTTGAAGTCCTATCTCTCATCTAGTTGGAAAATAAAGCATTCACACACATTCATCCAATTCAAGTTGAACTTCCAAGTTCAAGTCCATTCAATCAATGTAGAATTCAAATTCATAGCCTGCGGAGTAACAGCCATGCCTATGGACTATGGCCTGCTCAAGGATTACTACAATTCGAATCTAAACAAGCAACCTGTGATAATCTCAGAGAATTAAAAGGAATTCATGTCCGAAGCACATGAACTCAGATAAGACATCTCAAACTACCACCTATTGGACTGAAACATAAGAAAAATCCAACTTTGAATTAAAAGTACTTGAATCAAACTGAAATTAACATAGAACTGGCTACAAGCTTCACCTCTCAGCCTTAGCTGAGAGGTTTTAGCCGAGCATAGTCATGCTACAACTAAAAACTCAAAAATAAAGCATAAAACTAGAAAAACCCGAAGATAGATGTTGCAGACGCCCCACAGTCGCCTTCAGCCTCCAAACTCACGTTCTTTCTCCTCTCTGATACCTTAGGGAGAGCCCCTAGGTGTCCTTTTATAGCAACAAACCCCCCCTTGCGTCGGATCCTGCGAAAGACTTCGCATTGCGCAGCAAATTTCGAAGTCCCGAATTAGAAAGGACTCCTATTACGCAGAGCCGACCGGTCGTGACCGGTCGGGCTGATTTCCAAACATTCCAGTGAGTACAGCCGACCGGTCATGACCGGTCGGACTGATTTTCATTCATCCAGCGTGTGTGCCCGACCGGTCATGACCGGTCGGGCTGATCTCCCTCTCATCCAGCGTGCATGGCCGACCGGTCATGACCGGTCGGCCTCTCTCCTTCTTGTTCATGTGATGTGGCTGACCGGTCGGACGACCGGTCAGCCTTGTATTCCTTCATCTTTTTCTTCTTTTCTTCATTCTCTTTTCTCTCTCTTTCTTCTTCTTTCCTTGGTCCATCTTAGGACTTCATCCAATGTCTTCAAATGTAATCTTTTGACTCTAATTTGATGAAATCCCCTCTTATCTCTACAATCACAAAACACATGTTAGGTGGGCCTTTTAACCATGAAAATCATGCAAATTATGTAGTGTAATGGGCAATGCAATGTATAAATTTGGAGGTTCAACATTAACCATTTAAATTGTGTATACTTAGGTCATCCTTTCAGTATAAGTAAAAGCCATATATATATATATATATATATATATATATATATATATATATATATATATATATATATTATTGATGGTTGGTATGTTTTACTTAATGAATGGACCAAGTAAGTCACACAAGATGGCTATTCATAGTTGAGCTTTGATTTGGCCTGAAATAGGGCCATTACCCATATGTTTAAGGCTGATATTTAGTTGTTGACCATTAAGTATCCAATCCAATCATCACTTTAGAATATGTTTGAGTATACGAGCGGTCAACATCAGTCATATTTAGGCCGAATCAAAACTTCTGCAGTGTGGTTCGTTGTGGGCAGAACCATGTAGCAATCCTTGGGTCTAGAAGTGAGGATTGGAGCTTATTGTGTTAGTCACCAAAGTGACCTCGATTGGCAAAGATTTTTACTTCTAGACTTCTGTACTTGGAATTCAGTGACCTTCCATTATAAGATTGCATTCAGTTGCGTTCATAGCCAGGCAGCGGTGGTCAGAACAAAGAAGTATCATCGTTTGGCTGGATGTGAGCGGAATGAGTGATTGATGATGATGATATTGGTTTGAGAGACTCATTTCATCCAAAGATGATGGGCGTCTTAGATTTATTTCACTAGTATTGATCAACTTCATGTTCAGTAGAGCCTCCTGTATGTTACAATTTCGCCCAAAGGAGGAATCATGATGATACGCTTGGCTCTTACCAGATTTTGATGATTATGGCCCATCATTATTCTGGGTCATTTGATTGAAGGCCCAAATCAATCAAATGAACATACATGCATGATATTTGTGGTTTATGTTCATGCATTGTTATATGGGACTTGTTTATTAATGTGAGTTTTATGCTTTGAATGTCCAGCTATGACTGTTTCCAATATTCCAACCCAATTCAATTCCATACCTTTGCTTACTGGGTCCAACTATTCCAAATGGAAGTCGTCCGTTGAAATAGTCCTAGGTTGCATGGACTTGGACTTGGCCTTGGAGGAAGTAGAGCCTTCTATTCCAACTGACTCTAGTACGGAATCAGTAAAGACTCACTACAAGGCCTGGACCAAGTCAAATAAGATGTGTCTCAAGATCATAAAGAACTCGATTTCTGAGACCATGCAGGGTGTCATGCCCGACACTGAGAAAGCTAAAGATTTCTTGACTGAAATAGGAAAATGATTTCAAAAATCGGATAAAGTTGAGCTGAGTTCACTTTTACATAAATTGACTCAAGCCACCTATAACGTCAAGGAAATATCAGGGAATACATTTGTGGATTGTCTGATGTGGTGGCTAAAATCCACGCATTAGACCTTAAGATTGAGGATGAACTCCTGATTTTCTTAGTTCTGAACTCTCTCCCTCCACAATTCAGTCAATTCCAAATCAGCTATAATACTCAAAAGGAAAAGTGGACATTGAACGAACTGATATCCCAGTGCGTTCAGGAGGAAGAGAGACTCAGAAGATTGAGCAAGACACAAAGTGCACACCTAGTCACATCTGGTCAAGGACGAAAAGGAAATAAGAAAAGAAAGCACACTTCAGGGAAAAGTTCTACGGGTCCTGCGGGTGGCAATCAGCCTAAGTTTGGAAAGACATTTAAGAAGAAAAGGAAGGGTCTTAATGATAGCTGCTTCTTCTGCAAGAAGCCTGGTCATCAGAAGAAGGATTGTGAAGAATTTAAAGCATGACTCATTTCTAAGGGTAAAAACCATATTTTAGTCTATTTTGAATCAAATTTAGCTGATATGTCCACAGACTCCTGGTGGATAGATTCTGGTGCAACTATTCACATTTGTAATTCCATGCAGGATATGCTCCAAAGCCAGACGCCAACTGATGCAGAGAGATCAGTCTATATAGGGAACGGCATTAGAACAAACGTGGAAGCTATTGGAGTCTGTAGGCTTAGGTTATCGTCAGGAAACTTTCTTGATCTAGTAGATACTGTTTGTGTGCCTTCTATAAGGCGCAATTTGGTTTCCATTTCTCGTTTGGACAAATTTAGTTATGAGTTTAAATTTGCAAATGAAAAATTAAGCATTTACTATAATTCAGTTGTGATTGGTTCTGGCACTTTAGTTAATAACCTTTATCAGCTAGATTTGGATGTTTCACATGTATACAGCATTAACTCCTCACATGGAAACACTAAAGGCATCAAACGAAGTTTAGATTGTGAGAATTCCTCCATGCTATGGCACAAGCGATTAGGCCATATCTCTCGTGAGAGATTGGAAAGGCTGGTGCGTGAAGGAATTCTTCACTCCCTGGACTTCTCAGACTTTGGGGTTTGTATTGATTGCATTAAAGGTAAACAGACTGGAATAAGAAAAAAGGGTGCCACTAGGAGCGTAGGATCTTAGAAGTGATTCATACAGACATCTGCGGACCGTTCCCTACAGCATCCTGGAATGGGCAGAAGTATTTTATCACTTTTATAGATGACTACTCTCGTTATGGGTACGTGTACCTTATTAACGAAAAATCAGACGCCCTGGATACATTTAAGATCTATAAGGCTGAAGTCGAGAATCAACTCGACAGGAAGATCAAAGTCGTTAGATCCGACCGTGGTGGTGAGTACTATGGAAGGAATGACGAATCTGGGCGTAATCCAGGTCCATTCGCTAGATACCTACAAGATTATGGCATCGTCGCCCAATACACCATGCCTGGTACTCCAGAGCAGAATGGTGTAGCGGAAAAGCGTAATCGCACCCTAAAGGACATGGTGTGATCTATGATTAGTAATTCTACGTTGCCAGAATCTTTGTGGGGTGATGCGTTGAAAACAGTTGTGCATATCCTTAATAAGGTCCCAAGTAAGGCTGTAATGAAAACTCCATATGAATTGTCGACAGGGCGAAAGCCTAGTCTACGATATTTTCATGTATTGGGCTGTCCTGCAGAAGCCAAACCATATAACCCGCATGAAAGAAAACTTGACCCTAGAACTGTTAGTTGCTTCTTTATTGGATACCCAGAAAGATAAAAAAGATCCAGATTTTATTGTCCATCATATTCCATGAGAGTCATTGAGACTGGGAATGCTAGGTTTATTGAGAACACTGAAGATAGTGGGAGTACAAATTTAAGAGATATTGTATTTAAGGAAGAGCGGATTATGATTCCCACCACAATCATTCAGAGTAGCATGGTTGTCCGTCCAGTAGTGGATCCTGAGATCCCTATGGACGACCATGCACAACCTCAAATATAACCCACTGATGAGGAAATGGAAAACCCAATTCAGAATAATGAGCCATTAAGACGATCACATAGAGAGAGAAAATCTGCAATACCAGATGATTACATCATCTATTTGCAGGAGCATGAGTTTGACATTGGGGTTGAAAAGGATCCTTTATCCCTTTCACAGGTCGAACAAAGTGCGGATTCTTCTCATTGGTTCGATGCCATGAAGGATGAATTGAAATCCATGAAGGACAACAAAGTTTGGGACCTTGTTGAATTGCCTGAAGGGATTAGGCCGATTGGTTGCAAATGGGTATTTAAAACCAAACGAGACTTTAAGGGTAATATTGAAAGGTATAAAGCCAGGCTAGTTGCAAAGGGTTTCACTCAGCGTAAGGGCATTGACTTTAAGGAGACTTTCTCACCTGTATCTAAGAAAGACTCCTTTAGAATCATTATGGCTCTTGTGGCTCATATGGATTTGGAGCTACATCAAATGGACGTGAAAACTGCATTTTTCAATGGAGATCTAATGGAGAACGTATATATGTTACAGCCAGAAGGTTTTAAAGCCAAAGGCTCAAAACATCTGGTCTGCAAACTTAAGAAGTCCATTTATGGGTTGAAACAGGCATCACGACAGTGGTACTTAAAGTTTCATGAAGTTGTTTTCTCATATGGTTTCATTGAAAACACTGCGGATGAGTGCATATATGTGAAAATCAGTGGAAGTAAGTTTATCATTTTGGTCTTGTATGTTGACGACATTTTATTGGCCAGTAGTGATATTGGATTGTTGCGTGAGACTAAGAAATTTCTATCTCAAAATTTTGAGATGAAAGATCTTGGTGATGCTTCCTTTGTCATCGGCATTCAGATTAGCCGGGACAGATCACGTGGATTACTTGGCTTGTCGCAGAGGGCCTATATTGATAGAGTTCTCGAAAGGTTTGGCATGCAAGGTTGTGCTCCTAGCCAAGCACCTATTGTAAAAGGTGACAAATTTGGTCAATTTCAGTGTCCTAAGAATGACCTAGAAAAGGACAAGATGAAAGCTATTCCGTATGCGTCAGCAGTAAGGAGCATCATGTATGCTCAGGTCTGTACGCGTCCAGATATTGCTTTTATGGTTGGAATGTTGGGCAGGTACCTCATGTATGAAGGTTTGGGGTTTTATGGTCGTCGGCCATGGCTACCTACGATTTGAGTTTTTTTTTTTTTTTTTAAATACTGCAAGTGGCCAGCGGCATTGGCCGTCGATCTCCCAAAATAGAAACCCTGTTACGCCTGAAACCCTTGCCACTACGGCTCCACCTGATCCGACACCTTCGTCGATATAGGTCCGGGTATAGGTTGGCAAACACTGACGAAGTTGGGTCAGACGCAAATGGTTGTGGCTACAAGACGCCTATGATTTCTGGACTACTTTTGCAGTATCTGCCAGTCTTAACCCAATTTTAATCGGATGCCTGGAAAACCTCAGATTTGGCCACTCATGGATTTCATCTAGATGTTCTATCCACCAAGAAACGGCTGGTGGCAAGAACTATACATGATGCACGAATCCAGCGGTGAATAAAAAAAAAATCCCAATATTGATACATAGTAGTCTCTGATACCAACTGTGAAACTTAATCTTAATGCGGAATAAATGGATCTCTATGCATCGAATAATGAAGATTCCATACTGTAATCTTAAAGCCATACCTGATTGGGAAGACATTCCCGATGCCACCGTGTTGCTGAGAAGAACTCTTAGTCTTCCGCACCTTACACCTTTAGGAGAATCACTCAATGGGACTAGGGTTTTCTCTTATGTGTTGGTGAGGGGACTAAGACGTATATTTATAGGAAAGAGAGCCAGAGAAGCTTACCCATCACACTTCTCTCCTCTAAGGTCTCCACACCGTAGGTTTCCATATCTGGCTTAATAACCGCGAATAGGGACCACGGTTCAAGCGTCCCACCCCAAACATATTTGTAATGATCACAACTATAGTGGGGCCCACTGAATCGCTCAATCTGAATAATCCAACGGTCATGATCTAAACCGATGTTCATGTGTGGCCCACTTAATGGAGTCTTACAGTCCATTCTCATTTAAAGAACATTCTAATGTATGAACCAAAAGATGAAGCGAATCCAAATATCATATGCACCATATATATAAGAGGAAACAGTGGATGAGTGACCATCAAAAACTTCTCCTAGGCCACCAAAGTTTTGGATCAAACTGATATTTATTTATTTTTCCCTTAATCCAGGTTTATGTGACCTCATCAATAGGTTGGATGGAAAATAAATATTAAGAAAACACTACAATGGGTCCTATATATATTTTAATGGTGAAACGTTCAATTACCATTGTTTCCTACAGTATAATCAACCTGAGATTTGGATCTGCTTAATTTTTTGGGATTATGCCCTAAATTTCTATGAAAAGCCGGATGGACTGCATGTTTTATAAATATATAACTTAACACATTAGGGGCTGCACCATCTAAGGTAAGGCCTTAACCGCACCTAACCCACTCCCCCTAAAAAACTATTTCCAATTATGTGGCCCATCTGCATCTTAAATGGATTTGATGTTTTGATCCTAGGCATAAATTTTATCAAGCTACCTCATGGTTAGATTAGATGTTGTATTATCATCATGGTGGGCTACATAAAAATCAAAGATAGGCTGGCATTTATTTGTACTGTTTTTGTGTTGTGGGGTCTACTTGAGATTTGAATCTTCCTCATTTTTAGATCATGATCTAAAATAATGGTCCACAAATGACGGACGGGGTGGATCGAACAAACACATCATTGTGGGCCCACAACGTAAACCCGTGTCCCAATGAATTCAGCTTCCTAAATGTTGAGATATAATATTTGAATTCTTTAACGAGTAATGGTAAAATGGTCATTCTACAGAGATAACAGCTGATGATGATAGTCAAAGTCAACAAAGGCAGGTTTTTGACTAAACGGGTTTTATAAAAGAGTTTAAAAGCAAACTCTTTTTTGAAATTGGCTAAAACATAAGGCGGCTGTCAAAGTCCAAGAGGCCGCTGCATTTAGGGTTTAGCCAAGTGACGGTCAAAGTCCAAGAGGGCTATTTTTACGAATTTGCAAACCATCTACAACAGGGTCTACAATTTGGCCGGTTTGGATCGAGTTGCATATATTTCCTGTCTACCGTACCTGCATGCATGCAAATGAATCATCTTCAAACGCTACTAGAATGCCATGATTTTCTTCTCTTACATTTGGAAGATTAGTCCTTAGACGGACATAAACACAAACCAACTTATTATTCGCTTATGAATTTCCAGACACATTTAAAAAAAAAAATTATGAAAAATCTTATTACAAATTGGACGTCTTCAGAGAGAGGGAGAGAGAGAGAGATATCACCAATTCACCCATGCATCAGAAGCTGTCAATGGAACAAACTATAAGTTAGTTTCAAAGTTCAAATAATAGGACATGTCAACTAAGCTACCATCAAAATGTCAGATGGGTCCAGTCATCAGGTGGACCACATGTATATGAATACAGACGTTAAAAAAAATGACTGAACGGTCTACATTCAACCTGCACATTTTGAATTAAATACCTTTCCATATAGAGAGATGTTACTACTTTAATTATCATGTAATCAAATTGTCTTATCATCTTAACTTAAATTTGAATTCAAATGCTTTTCTTATTGAGACATATAACTAATTCAATTGCCATGTCACTAACTTCATTTAATCTTATGATCATGATTGCAGGTCCCATATGTGGCCTTGAATAAGAAAGCTTTGATGGTCTGGCAGTGTCCAGTGGATGATATTCATGCACTTGGAAATTGCATACGTGGCATACAATAATTCAAATTAAACGGTCTACATTGGTGGACATTTATTGGACGGTTAAGATGAGAAAACATCTACCATTCCTATCTCAATAAACAAGTGTTACCCAACCAATTTCATTTTGGGACTGTCACTTGGCTACAGCGGGTTCCACAATTTGGTCGGTTTAATCTGTGTTCATGCATGCAACGTGTGTAATTTATTAGTGCCTGCGTATCAAGCGTCAGTCTGCCGGAGTAACAAATAACTCCCCTTTGTGCATAAAATTTCTATGTATTTCCCTCCACATGGTACACGTGGAAAACATTTCTAGTGATCAGAACTGTTCTTATGGTGGGCCACCACGTGGATTTTCCATCTGTCAAAGAGTAAGGGGATTGGAATTTGGCAGCCATCCAATCAGTAGCCTGCAAAATGAACGGTTAAGAGCAGTGGTCTATTTCCAACCAACCAAAAAAAAAAACAGTAGACCAAATGGATGGTTGCAATATGTTTGGCACCATCACCAGTCCACTACGAGTCCACCGAGCTACTTTTTTTTAATCTTCAGCAACATTAAAGATGTACGGTGAAGATTAGTCGGGATAGAATTGGGCATCCTAGAATGGACTGGGCCTTGAATCTTATGTGGGCTCACAACAGCAAAAAAATAGTGGACCAGGCCCATCCGATCGGCCCACCTAAGCTGGTCGTGGACTGAAGTTTTTGTACACATGCGTTGACAATGAAATCATGGGGATGCTTTTGTTACCTTGCTTAGAGATGGTCCAGTCCTTGTCGAATCCAAGGGCCCAGAAGAAATATCCACGTATGTTCTTTTGTCTCTGTGCGTACTTGATCTTCCCTGTTACTGACGTGGCATCATCGTAGCCGATCCATGATGTCCCAGCATATGAATAGGCTGACACTGTGGCCCCATCATAGACCACTGTGGCATTGTTCTGGACATTGTAGTCCACCAAATCAGAGTAGACCATGACGCCTTCATCTCCAGGACCCGCACCGACAGCCGGCGCTCCAATACCGTTGATGCTCGGGTCCTTGAGCTGCCATGTCCGACCGTAGAGTGGTAGGCCCATCACAACCTTCTCAGGTGGGACACCAGCATTGATCCACGACGTGATGCCGTAGCTTGTACTCAGATCCGAACCGTTGGGATCATACAGCGCCGCATGGGCCCCAGTGACAGATGTGTTCCATGATCCATGGTAGTTGAAGCACATAGGACTGACCCAATCAAGGTTCCTACGGATCGATCCAATGGGGTACATCTGATTGACGTCGGACAGGAAGAAGTTAGCGGCAAAGTAGACGGCAGCAGTGAGCAGTAGACGGCGGTGGCTGGTTTCCTTCGCCTCCTTTCTGAGCGCTGCCTGCCACTCAGCGAAGAGGACCCCAAGATTGTCCATCTCCTCCTGGCTCTGTGGGAATTCCCAGTCAAGATCAAGGCCATCTAGACCATACTTCCGAGCAACGGCTATCGTCGAGTTGATGAAGACGGCCCGCGATGATGCATTGCTGACCATGAGTGCAAAGGTGGTGGCGTTGTTCCCACCACCTCCAATGGACAGCAAAGCTTTGGCTGGCGGGCGCTTGCTGTGCAACGTTGCAGTGAACTCCGGCAGCATCTGATCGTCCGGTTGAGTGATCACAAGCTCATAACTGGTCTGATCAGGCAAGAGGAATGCGTAGTACACATGGGTGAAGTAAGATGTATCAATGGCCGATGCCGAGAAGACCGATGATTGATATGAAGGCCAATAAGCAGCCTTGACCGGCAATCTTCGCAGGCCAGGAGCTGGGGAAGGTGGAACATGGATAGGCAATGGAGATGGAGCCGGTGGAGCCGACACGGGTGGACGAGATGCTTCAGATGGAGCTGGCGCAGGCGGGACCGACGTCGGTGCACTAGAGGTGGGCCCAGGGCTGGGCCAGAGAGACAGCCCACTTGGCGCAGGCGAATTAGGAGATGGTGTAGGAATCCAAGGGATAGAAAACCATGGAGCCGGTGTCGGCGACGATGCAAGGCCATCGGCTTCGGCTCCACCGTGCAAGACGGCAATGAATAGTAGCAGTGCCATAATCAGGTGGGCCATGTCTAGTTAGAGAAATACACAGGGGCTTGGTTTATGGCTTTGCATGAAGCTGTAGAGATTGTATGTATTTATATTGGTTGAGCTCTGGTTGTATCGATATTCGTTGTTGCATTGCTGTTGTATTTGGAGGGTTGTGTTTATAGCTTTCCATACAGTTGTAGGAAGTTTCATGGATTTCTAGTGCTTAAACTAATCAGATATTTTGAAAATGTGGAGCCACTTGGATCACGTTCATTATGTGGGTCTCACGTGAATGTGCCCCAGCAGTTAATCATGATGGGTGGGCCACACTTGATAAGAATACCTCATTGAATTTTTGTTCTGGGTGATGTTTCCAGAGGCTCCCGCTTGATGAACGGTAGGATCTCACGCACGTGACCCCACGTGTGCTCAAAATATGATGGGGGGTTTCTGTGGTGGTGAGCTCGCTATCGGAGTTTGTTCCGATGCGGTATGTAGGGCCCACCTTGATGTATGTGAGTTACATCGAGGCCGTTCATCCGTTTTGAAATATATTATTAGGTCATAATCCCAAAAATGAAGCAGAACCTAATCTTTCATGGACCACACCACAGGAAAAAGTGGTGATTCAATACCCTCCATTAAAAACTTTTTGGGGCCACCAGAATGTTAATTTTCCATCCAACATGATATAAGGTCATAAAGATCTGGATGAAGTGATCGCATAAATATCAGATTGATTGAAAACTTGTGTGGCCCACAAGAAGTATTTAAAGGAGATTATTCAATCACCACTTTTTCCTTTGGTATGGTCCAACTGAGATTTGGATGTGGTTCATTTATGGGCTCATGCTCTCAATTGATCTTTGAAAATGGGTGGACGGGATGGATGTAAGCAGTGTTTGCAGTATCGATAATATCGGCCGATATATCAATCGATATTATCGATATTGGTAACCGGCGATAAACACTGGCCTAGTAATAATAGTTCAGTGGCCTGATTCTTGTGCGATATTGATAACATCAGCAGATGTATCGATATCGCATGATATATCGTCAATTTATCGGCTTTTTTTCTATTGCAAATTCAAAATATCGTTGATACCTGGACGATATCATCCAGCTCGACCCGCGTTCCAACTCTGCGTAGAGGTCATAGTTTGTTGAGTCCAGTTAGTCATTTTTTAGATTTTAGATCTAGGCCATATAGGATAGCTTGCATTGCGTTGAATTAGGATAATCAAAACTGCATTTGGAGGATACTCAGTCAGTTGCATCATCCATAGGTATATTTCTCAACTCTCTTGCTTGTTTTACTTTATCAATAAATTGGTTATGTTTTCATTAATGTCTTCTTACATTTATATATCTTATGGAATCAATTTAAACAATAGTTGCATCAATTCAGTCAGACATCGCATAGCTTAGGATCATTTTACAAAGGAACTCCGTTATGTAGATTTTCGCTTTTACATATAATGATTTAAATGTGTATATTAAGGTCCATTTTAACAATTCCTGAAATTTCATTGAAAAATTCAATTAATTTCTCAATGTTTCTGTGGACCCTCGCCGATTTTCCCGCGCTCTCACACGACGTCGTTCTCCCTTTCCTTTCGGAAGAAGAAGAAGAAGAGGTAGGTGCGTGCGTGCGAAATCGCCGTTTGTGCCACTGGCTTGCCTCGTTCTCGAGGGCTTCGTTTGATAGTCGTGTTAAGCTGGATATGTTTAAATGAGTTTATATAAGACCAGAGTCGCCACTAGCCAGTTACTTCGAATCTACAGTCGGCTAGACCCCGTAGAAACGTTAGAGAAGGGAATCCGAAGATTCCTTCCTCTAAAATGACTCCTGTTGATCTGCGGTCAGAGATTCAAGGTAAGGGATCACGGTTACAGGGTGGGAAGAGGTTAAGCACCCCACTCACTGCCCGTACCGAAGTACGGTCTCTACTTCACAGAATCGATCGAATACTTGAAAGTCTAGTTTAATCCTCGTATATTCTCATGGATGACATGATGCATGAATGCGGGTCTGAACAGTAAGAGTTTCTGATGGGCAGGTTCCAACAACGGGCAAGCCCAGAGCGTACGCTCGAACTGACAGGTGCTTAATGTAAGACGTATGCAGTGTGCTTGAATGATCAAGGTGTTTTATGGTGAAGCGTGAATGCAGGTCTGAACAGTAAGAGTTTCTGATGGGCAGGTTCCAACAACGGGCAAGCCCAGAGCATACGCTCGAACTGACAGGTGCTTAATTTAAGACATATGCAAGTGTGCTTGAATAATCAAAGTGCTTGCAGTGAAGCAGGGGGGTTGGAAGAAAAGTAAATGTTGCACTTATGCTAGATGCAAATGAGATGATGCTGGAAAAGAGTAGCTAAGTGGACGAAGGTATCGCAAGGATTGGCTTCGAGTGGCTGGATCAAGACTTGGACGGCTTAGGAGACTTGGACCAGTGGTCAGGCTTGGCTGGACCAGGGCTAGACTCTCCTCACTCGGGCTCTCCTTGGTGGAAAAATGGGCTAAAGGGGAAAGGGGACTCGGATCGCACTCAGGCTGAATGGGCTTCGAATCGATTATCAAATGAGAAGGGGAGGGGGGTATTTATAGCAGCGGAGAGTGGCAGCTCTCATAATTTTGTCCGGGCGGCCTGCCATGGGCCGCCCGTACGGCCACTCCTCGGTTTCCAGCGAGTACGGCCGCTCCCTCGGGGCTGCTGTTGGACTCGCTGGTCGACTCAGTGAGTTGACTCAGCGGGTCGACTCGGTGGTTTGACTCGACGGGTTGACTCGACGGGTTGACTCGGTGTTTTGACTCGACGGGTTGACTCAGCGGGTTAACTCAGCGAGTTGACTCAGTGAGTTTGACTCTTTTGGGATTTTTTTGACTGGCCTTTTTTTATGGGGATTTTTCTGGGTGGTGTTTAGGACTGGGTTGACTGGGTTCAGGCTTGAACTGGGCTATGGAATGGGGCTTACAAGGGTGAGTTTGGCTGAGTTTGGACTTGGGATTTGGGGGTATGGTCCTCCATTCATCCAGCTTTCTCTACCAACAGTGTAGTCGAAGGTGGGGTGTCTACAGATGCCCCTCTTTGGCAGAGGTTGCGTGCAACCGAATGCCAAAGCGAGTGGACACCCCACTTCTGACCCGGTCATTCATGGATCATGGTCTGAAATCATTGCTTGCCTTTGCATCTGTGCCAGTTGATCGTTTGGAAACCGATCACTCGCACATACCGCGGGAGTTTGGAGAAAACATTGCGATTGTCCCTGCATGCGCTGCAACCTGGGTACCCAATCGCAACCCTTCCATTCCCGATCGGTACTAATATCGGAAAGGTACAGCAGAGCCTCTGCGTCGACAGTCTTACGAGGATGCTGACCCTGAGACTGATTGTGTGATGTTTGATGTTTTCCCAGATCACTCCAGGAGTACTTGTTTCGCTTGACTGTCAAAGTGGTTAGACGCCCTGCGTCAGATAGTCTTACGGGATTCTACTACGCCGACTTGGACTCGGTCAAGGTACTTCAGGCATCCACGCCTAGGTATGTGCGGGTGGGCTCTTTCCACCCGATCTGCTGGTTTCGATGCTTAGTTTGCAATTCATTCTTTCCTTGATTGTGGTCTGGAATCTTTGTTGTCCTTTGTATCTGAGTCAGTTGATTGTCTGGAAGTTGATAACTCGCACATACCGCGAGAGTTTGGAGAAAACGTTGCGATTGTCCCTGCAGTTTGCTGCAACCTGGGTACCCAATCGCAACCCTTCCATTCCCGATCGGTACTAACATCGGAAAGGTACAGCAGAGCCTCTGCGTCCGTAGTCTTACGAGGATACTGACCCTGAGACTGTTTGTTTGATGTTTGATGTTTTCCCAGATCACTCCAAGAGTACTTGTTTCGCTTGACTGTCAAAGTGGTTAGACGCCCTGCGTCAGATAGTCTTACGGGATTCTACTACGCCGACTTGGACTCAGTCAAGGTACTTCAGGCATCCATGCCTAGGTATGTGCGGGTGAACTCTTTCCACCCAATCTGCTGATTTTGATACTTGGGTTACAATTCATCGTTTCCACCTGTTCAAATGGTTTCTGTGACCGAGCCTTTTGGCTTTTCATCTTTTCGTATCTTGGCATGTGGTACGACCGCACTGACACTGGAGTTCAGTTCGACCGTACTTTGAGTGCATTGGATCCGATGGTCTCCGGGGAAACCGCGAGACATCGGATCTTATTTGATTTTTGCGTCGGCTCCTACCCAGAGATATGGAAGATCTCCTGGTGTTTTGGAGGTAGAACGCTCTACTGGAAAATATTTTTGGGTTTTTGAAAAGATACCCACTCTGGGGAGTGATACTCCGTGGGGTTTTTATTTGCAAATAGAAATATTTTTTGTCTTTTTGAAATGAAAATCTGGTTTGCATGTGCCTCCACTAGGGATGCCTGTGGGGTCTTTAGCTAACCGACTTTTATTTTGAAAGCAGGTAAACATGATGATTGATGTGATGGATGCTGATGCATGGAGATGCATGATGAATGCATGGCTTGGTTCATTCTCTTTTCGTTTGATGATTTTTCTTTTGTTGGAGATGTAGGGAATTTTGAACTTATTGCTTGTAGGGTTGTACTCCCTTGGGGATTTTTCTTTTTGATACGGAGGTTTGGACAGCGGGTTAGTCAAGATCCCGACCCGTGATCGATCAGGTCCATCGTCCCAAGATGCTGTTTCTTTGCTAATGAGAATGTACGAGGATATCATTCGACTTCAAGATGTTCTTCTGGGCATTCATGTGATTGAGATGGTGTTTGGTTGCCCGTTTTGGTCAAGATTCCAATTTGCGGGCGATTGGATCCGTCATCCCATACTGTGAAGTGAGCGGAGTTCAAGACTCCTGAATTGTAGTGCTGGGGATGCTAATTTTTGTGATTTTTGTAAATATGTGGTCCGAATCTTTACCTGAGAGGGTAGAGATTGGTTTATTGAAAACACAGTAAATATTTTTGTATTTTTGAGGATATTTTCTTTGAAAGCAAGAGAAATATTTTTGTGATTTTTGACAATATTTTGATTGAAAGCAAGGGAAATATTTTTGTGGTTTTTGAAAATATTTTGATTTGAAAGCGATGGAAATGTTTTTTGTGATTTTTGACAATATTGAAAGCAAGGGAAATATATTTTTTTGTTTTTTTTTTTGAAGAGGTGATTTTGCAATGTTTTGGTATTTTGTGATTTTTCTGAAATGCAGGGAAAAGTATGGAATTTTCATCCACTTCCAGCTTCTACTGCTGGTAAGGCACCCGATCCATTTTACGTCAGCGAGCAAGACGGGTCTCACACAGTTAAGTGCCGTAGTTTTACATCTTCGGATGAGGGGATTTTGAGGGTTTTCAGTCAACACACCCACAAAGTTGCCTGTTCCTCATGTGCAATGCACATAGACCACGTATCGTCCGACGGACTCCTTCGGCCACAAAATGAGCCACATCCTCACATTTCCCTTAGTCAATCCAGTTTGGGGTCTTACGTTGCTCACAATTCCGTAAGGGTGAGCTCCACCTCCCAACAGCCTTAATCCCCTTCATGAGTTCTAGGAACAGGGAACATCCGTCAGCTTCAACAGCGACTCCCAAATCAAGGTTGTCTATCACGGTGCGTTCAACACGAACAGGATTGCGGAGTTCTGCCTGCCACAGCCCTTACCTGTTTAAGAGATTCCAGACACCCGTACGGTCAAGTGTCAGCCATGCCTGGAACAGGTTAGGAAAGAAAGCCCCCGAGAATTTAATCCCAGTGTAGTTTAAGGTCTTCGGACCGCTGGGGATAAATTGGTGCGTTTGAAACTAGTGGTGAAAACTTTTTGTTTTATATTGTATCTATATTTTTTTGTTTTGAAAAGGTTCCAGATTTCAACTCGGGTGATCAAGATTGATACTGGTTTTTATGGAAAGCTTTAAAATATTTTTGGTATTTTTGAAATGATCCGGGTTATCGAACCATGATCCCAACGGTCGAGGCCGATGCCGGTTTTTAGTTGAAAGCGAGAAAGGTCCCCCGAGAAATTAATCCCAGTGTAGTTTAAGGTCTTCGGACCATGAAACTGTACAAAAGAGGGGCAAACATGTTTTTTTGTTTTTGGAAAAATGTCCGGTGTCAGCGGATGGACAATCCAGACTGATGCCGGTTTTTATTGAAAATCTCTCGGGATGTCGATCCCGACGTAGTTTAAGGTCTTCGGACCAAAAACTTTAAAAGAGGCAGATATATTTTTTTTGTTTTTCTGAAAATGTCCGAGATTGTTAGGTCTTGATTCGATCCAAACCGATGTCGGCTTTTATTGAAAATCCCTCGGGATTTTGATCCCGACGTAGTTTAAGGTCTTCAGACCACTGAATTTTAAAAGAGGGGCTGGTAGTATATATATATATATATATTTTTTTTTTTAGGAAAATGTCCGGTGTCAGCGGATCTTGATTCAATCCAGGCTGATGCCGGTTTTTATTAAAAGGTCCCTCGGGGTCTTGATCCCGACGTAGTTTAAGGTCTTCGGACCCAAAAACTTTAAAAGAGGAAAGACATTTTTTTGTTTTATTTTTTGAAAAATATTCTGGGTCATCGATTCTGATTTTGATGGTCGAGATCGATACCCATTTTTATTAAAAATCCCTCGGGATTTTGATCCCGACGTAGTTTAAGGTCTTCGGACCCAAAATCTGTACAAAAGAGCTACAATCCAGGTTGTAGACTGCGGGAATTCTCTTTGGAATAGTTCGGATCATCAGGTCATACCTTTGGATGGTTGAGATCATTGTTTGACCAAGTCAATCTTTTTCTTTCTTTCCTTGAAAATTCCATGGAACTTTTCCACATCATCATCCCAATTTTTCACCCATTTCTCATGAGATGAGATTTTGGTGAGATTTCTTCCTTTTTCTCACCATTCTCTTCCATCACTTCAATCTTACATGGAGGTACAAGATTCACTTGCAACCACCCTTCCCAAGGAGGAGTTCTTCCCAAGGAGAGGAGGTGAGAAGTCACCTCACTTAGGTGGAGGCTAGGACGGCCTCCCATGGGCCGCCCGACCGGTCTGTGCCTCCTGGTCTCTTCAGGGGGCTGGGTAAAAGGGTGCCCTCCCCTTTTCTATATAACATGGGGCACCCTTGCCCCCTCAAACGTGCAATCTCTCTCTTCTCTCTCTCATACTCTCTCTTTTTCAAGTTTTCTCTCTCTTCTTTGGTGGCCTTTTGCTTCTCTCAAGTGGTGGGCCTTAGAGAAGTCTTGGGACAGCAAGGTGGTCCTTCTTTGGTGAGTGGTAAAGGTATGGACCACTTCCTTTCTCTTTCTTGTCCTTTTCCATCTTCATTGTCTCTTCTCATGGTCCTTTTTCTTTTTCATGTAGCTATCCGAAGAGGTGTGAAGGTGGGCCCAAGTATTCTTGACCTTTTTCTAGATCTCAAGTCTCTTCCAAAGGTGGTGCATGGAGAAGGACATTGCAAGCTCTCCACTTCATCATTTTTTCCTTTTTCACACTCCCTCCATGTGCATGTAAAGAGTGATTTTGCCATGTCATCAAGTGTGCATGGCAAAATACTCTATCTTTTTCATGGGAGTTGGGCCTCTTTTCATGTGTATCAAATGGGCTCAAAGTGAAGTCATGGCCCTTGGTGTATTTGACGGGCCCAATGCTTCATTTTGGGCTCCTTCTTACTTTCTTTCTCTTTCCTTTAGAGCTTTCTATTTCTTTTCCATTTTCTTTTTCAAAATTTGGGCCCATGGGCATGGTAGGGCCCATCTCAAGTTTTGGGCTCATGGGGCTCACTTTGGGTGACCCCATCTTTCTTTTCATGTGTATGGACCAAGATGACTAGCCCATTCTTCATTTAGATCTCAAATGGGCTAGATTTCCTAGTTGGGCCTACATGGACAAGTGGCTCAAGTCTTCCACTATCTCTTGATTATGGTGTACATCCTTGTACAAGGTGTAGTGGGCTCCTTGGAGTTTTTCATGTGGATGGGCTTTTGGGCCTTCTTTGGAATTTGGACACTTTTTTGAACCATGTGTGCCCCACTACACTTTGTCCATGTGGATTTTTTTCTTTTCATGCTTTTTCTTTGATGGATGGAGGACTTGAGCTACTTGGCCATCTACAAGTCCCATGAGTGAGTTGTTCCAACAATCTCACTAAGTTCAAATGGTTTTTCTTTGTGGTGGGAATGTGATTCTCAAGAGTTTCCCTTTAATGTTATCAACCTCAAATGGATGATCCTCAAGTGAGCTATCCATACAACCATAGCTCCTTGAACTTTTCTATGGGGGCTTGGTGGGTCATCCTTCATCATTCAAATATGAGTGATTTCTTCTTCCATTTGTGAGAAAGAATGGTACCCATAAGTTGCCCATTTTTGTCCCCATGCTTTGGGACATTTTGGATTTTGATCTTCAAGTGGGCTACGTGTACCGTTCTTACCCATTTTCATGATGGTTGGGTGACTCATCAAACCATGCTCTTTTGTGCTCACATAGTCTCTCTTTTTGGTGAACAAGTTGGTGCACATAAGTTGCCCAAACTTGCCTTTTCATGGGCATTTTCAACTTTGATTCTTCATGTAGGCTATGTGCATCAACTTTCTACCCTTAGCTTCTTTGATTCATATGTTTGTGGGTAGACCTCCATGTTGTATTCTCATGGTCAAAATTTTCATCAAGATGAGGCACATAAGGTTGCCCATGGTTAACCCATGAATGGGTTCTCATATTCTCCAAAGTGGGCTATGTACTCTCTCCAATCCATTGAGATGAGGCATTTGGGTTGCTCTTGGGGGCCCGTTTCCTTTCTATCCCTCACTTGTCCATGCATATGTGTAAAAAGATGGAGACATCCTAAGTGAGAATCATGACCTTGGCATAAAAGTGAGTCCATCCTTGGCCACATGTGGACTTTGAAGAGGAACTTCTCATGTGAAGTAGGACTCTCATCCTTAGTTGATCTCATGGCACTTGAGTGCATTTGTTGTCCAAAATGTGTCCTTGGATGATGGACTTTTCTTACCTAAGGCATGCCATGCCACCTTCTTTAAGGTGGGCCTTACTTTTTCCAATGGGTCCAACACATATCCTAAGTGACACATGGAGTTGGACTTTAGATTTTGCATTGGAATGCGAGTCCAATCCCATGGGTTTCTTAGATGATAATTTGGATTTTAACGGGTAAAGGATAGGGACTTACCTTGCCAAGCTTGTAGGATTTCATGGCGGATGGTACCAGGGGCCACCAAGTGGTTGACGAGGATGATCCTGCTTTCATTGTCCGCCGAGGGGACCACATGTGTTCCCTAGCTATGGAGCATCAACCTCTTCCTGCTATCAAGGGTCGAGGTACCAGGGATCGCTGGGACAATTGGATGAAAGAGCCACAGCCCTTGCTTGAGCGAGTACTAGATGGTACTCCTTTTGCTGGCCTCCTCACTCTACGCTTCCATAATAATGACGCCAACCGCATGATGCTTGCGGCCCTTTGTGAGAGGTGGCGGGATGAGACCCACACCTTTCAGCTCCCTTGTGGGGAGTGGGGAATAACCCCTTTGGACATTTACATGCAGATGGGCTTCCCGTTTCATGGGGCAATTGTCCCTCAAGTGAGCTCTCTAGCTCCCCTTTCTTCCACTGATTGGCTACGGCTTGTCGGTGACGTCCCTCCTGAGGGTGAATTCCAAGGCCATCAAGTCAAGATGCGATGGTTTTACAACAATTTTGCTTCCGTCGTCCCTACCACCGAGCGAGAGGCCCTCCACAAGGCGCGGGCCATGATCACTTATGCTTTTGGATCCTTTCTTTTTTGCCATGCGAATGAGAGAGTTGATCCTAAATTTCTTCGTTTAGTCGAGGACCTTCATCACCCCTATAACTGGAATGGGGCCATCCTGACCCGTCTCTTTCAAGGTCTGGACAAGACCTGTCGGCATAGCCGGTCCTTCACAGGCTTCTGGCCTGTCGTTGAGGTACCTCTTCTTTCATCCTCCTTGGAGCCATTTGCCTTTTTTCTCTCTCTGATCATTGAATGTGCTTTTATCCAGACCTGCTTTTATGACCATTTTCCGCATCTCGCGCCGAGGATGCGAGATGACATTGAACCCTCTCAGTATCGCCACATGTACTGGCATCAACAGAATCGTCAGCGGAACTCCCGAGTTCCCGGGGACAATTGGCGTGCTGATATAGACGGGCTGACAGTTGAGGATGTAAGTATCTTGTTTGTCTTCGTCCTTCGTGTCGTACTGTAATTGACCGTGGTAATCTCATTTGTTGCAGTTCGCTCGGATGCCATACGCTAGTTTCCCTCTTTACTACACACCCCAGCGCGTGGAGGCATACGATGCTTCATGTCTCCGTATTATGCTTTCTGACGCTGAGTCCTTCCAATGGTACCTGGGGGAGAGATTGCTTCGGCAAGTCACTGGGGTGGCTCGGGTCCCCCGTTCTGCACCTCCTCCAGCTGCTCGGATGCCGGTTGATGAGAGAGTTGAGGCTCTCGTGGGTCAGCCCGGATTCCGTTTCACGATCCCGGATCGTGATTATGACGAGTGGTATCTGCTGTTTGGCCAGGGGCCTCTGCTTCCTTCGCTTTATGTTCCAGGTGGTCGTCGCAGGTATGCTGGAGGTTCGGTGACTGCACCTTTGATGGATCTTTATCGTCGGGAGCGGGACGCGAGGAGGGACGATGATGATTATGTTGGCGACTTGTAGCTAGCTCTGCTTTGTATGGCCTTGTACTTTTGTTTTGGTCCCCTTTTGTATCAAGCTCTTTTAGATGAATATACAGGCTTTGATTTCTCCCAAATTCCTTGGTGATGTCTGGATGCTTTGACTCTTGACTCCTTTCATGATTTGAGACTACTTAGCTGCATGGGTGATGACTTGAATGGTTCAGATTGCTTGATTAGGCCTTGTGGGCCCACTTGATGTTTAGATCTTGGATTCTGGCCATTCTTTTGATGATCGAACCTTTGATCTTGCTGCTCCATGACTTGTGTAAGCTTTCCAATGGTTTGGATCTTGACGATTTTGATCCTTGAATGGTTCAGATTGATGGATTTGGCCCTATGGGCCCACTTGAGGCCTTGGCTTTACTTTGGGGCATCTCTTTTGATGATTTGTGAGGCTAAGAATGCTTCTCATGGTGTGGATGATGGCTTGAACGTCTCTGATCGCTTGATTTGGCTTTGTGGGCCCACTTGATGATTAGATCTTGGATTCTGGCCCTTCTTGTGATGATCAAACCTTTGATCTTGTTGTTTGACGGCTCATGTAGGTTCTTCAATGGTTTAGATCATGATGATCTAGTCTTTGAATGGCTTGGATTGCTTGTGGCCCCCACTTGATCACTTTCCCCCTTCTTTGGCTTGATCAGCCATATTCCGGCCACATTACTTCGTGATTGGACCAGTGGGGTACTTTTTGTATGATCTTGATCATCTTCAGTTGAAATTTGGAGTGGACCGGAGCCTTGGGCGGCCCACGGAGTGCCATCTGCTGACGTGGACTGTCAGCCTCACCTACCAAGAACCCTGGAGCCAATCCCGCGGAGAGAGGAAGTCTGCGTCCGTACGGGCGGCCCAGGGCAGGCCGCCCAAGGCTCGCCTCTTGAGCGGCCTGGGCTGGCCCTGGTTCGGACATCCTCTGCTGTCCTTTTTCCTGTCCCCCACATTCTCTGTGCCTGTTTTTCGATTCAGCCATGAATCTTCTCTTCCCTTTGTCTTTTCTCTTCATCTTGTCCTCTTCCCATTTTGTCCTTTCTTGGGCAGCTTTGGATGATGACTTGTGGGCCATAGTGGGAGAGGTCGGTGGGTCCCACACTCCAGCACTTGGTGAGGGCTTTAATGATGGAGGGATTCCTTTAATGGAGGGTATAGATGGTGCATTGAATGGAAGCATTGATGAGGGGCTTAGGGAATGGAGTTGGTGGAGCTTTGAATAGCTCCATTAATGGTGGGATGGCTGGATTTTCATATTTGAATGGGCCCCTCATTATGGGAGGAATGGATGGTATGGATGAGATGGATGGATGGGACATAGGTGAGGACTATGCATCCTTGAGTGTGGGTCCCATGGATGACTGTGATGGACTGGTGATGATGGGACTATGAGGGACATAGATGGGCTGATCTCATGTCTAGGATGGTATGGATGGCTCAGATGGTACCTTTGACGGTTTGGATGCTCTGGATGAGGGCCGAGATGTGCGGCACACTTGTTTGGGTGGACTTGATGTGATCATTGATGATGTCCCCTTGATGATGGACGGTGTAGATGCCTCGATGATCCCTTTGATCGGTCAGGATGATGACTGGATTCATGATTTTCTGTTGGAGGGGGCCGCAGGTCCAGATCTGACCGTTGATTCTTTGATCGGGGTTGCCGGGACCCCTTTGGATGGTTCAGATGTATTCTTTGACGGTCAGATTGGTCAGGATGCCACGATGTGCGGTGTGATCTTCACTGATGGCTCTTTTGGTTGGGAGCATTGTCCTTCTTTTGGTCATTGGCCCTTTGCGCACTCTGTTCATGAGGTGGGCGAGTCTTCTCATGCGGCTGAGATTATGACAGTTTCAGATGGCGATGCGACTATATCAGACATAGCCGCCACTGAGGGCCGATCAGGGGTTGTCGAGTCGGCAGAGGTTCCAGCTTTTCCTTCTCCTTCGCCTGTTGACCTTCCGATCCTCGATGAGTTGTCCTCGATTTCTGGGCCTTTTGTGCTGGAGGGGATACCGGTGAGGACTTGTCAGCTGCTTCCTCGTCCTTCTTGCTCGCTACGACTGCTTGCTTGGCTTGACAGCTTATCAGTTTATGAGATTCGAGATTTGGAGTCTTATGGCTTTGGCAGTCTGATTCATCTGGCCAGAGTTGATATTGATTGGAGGATGCTTGGAGCTGCCTTGATTGACTGGGTCCCTTCGTTGAACTTGTTTGCGTTCAACGATATGGAGATGGGGCCCTCTTTGGAGGAGCTTGCACGCTTGACAGGCTTACCCTTGGATTATACTCAGTACTTCTCGCCGAAGACATCGCCGAAGACTGCTACACCGCAGAACTGGTTTGGGATCCCTTATCTTGTTCGACCTGCAGCTAGTGGCCAGGATGCTGTAGTGTTCTCTTTGGACCTGCTGTATGATCTCTTTTCGGGTCCTCAGAGTACGGCCGGTTCTACCTTTGCTCGGAACGCACTGATGTTTTGCTTGATTGCTGAAGTGCTGTTCTCAGGATGGCGCAAGGTCCCAGACTCCTTTGCTTTTTGAGGTGATGAGTCGAGCTGTCCGTCGGCAGGGGATCATTTCTCTCATCTTGGCCGAGCTATTCGATGGGTTGACCGACTGTGCCCTGGGCCGCACTCGTGTTCTTCGCGGCTGTTGTGCTTTCCTTCAGGTATCTTTTCTGCACCCTTTTTCTTTCTTTTGCTTTGTTTAGGGATTGCTTTGCTCTAGCTGAACTTCTTTTTTCTTTTTGTGATCAGGTCTGGCTATGGGAGCGTCTTTCTTTGACTGTTCCTGTACCCCTTCCTGGCATTCCTAGCTCTGACATCATGCGTTATATCATGGAGTTCCTTCCTCATACAGCCAGGATGAGCGAGCCCTTGTATCGCAGGATGTTTACTGAACTTCGTTCGTTGGGAGTCATCTTGGCTTTCACTTCCTCCAGTGCTTTGCAATGCACACCGCCTTCCTCTGATGTTTGTAGGCTTTCGATCTTACTTCTCTTATCACCCCATTCGGTTCCTGCGGCAGTTTGGGTACAAGCAGGATGTTCCTCTTTTCGCTTTCGCGGGTATCGGGCGTCGAGCACTTCCATCCAGATCCTCTGACTTTAGGACCCGGATTGATTGTTCTTGGGCGAGTTATTTGACAGCTGATTTGTTGGGATTTGAGCTACGGACTTTTCCGATGGCGACCGCCCCATATCAGTATTGGGTTGCTGAGCAGTCTTTGTATCGACGTATCCCTTGTTGGCACCAGACTGCTGATGAGGATGAGCAGGATATTCTTGGAGATGCTGGCTCTTCATCTGGTTCATATGAACCTTTTGAGGAGCGCCCGTTTATCGATCCTGGCTTCCTTTTGGCCACTCATGGCCATTTGCTGTCTGAGATCTCCGCACTTCGGTATCATTGTGAGATGATGTCAAGGAGATTGGCTGCCGATCGGAGGTTGTCTGATGAGGAGATAGCGATCCGTACCCTTGAGTGCGATGAGGTGCATTACCTGCGTATGGAGGTGAGCAGGTTGAGAGCGAGACTATCTTTTTATGAGTCAGAGGACTCACCTGATGTGGCCGAGGAGGAGGGTAGAGATTGATTGTGTTGGCCACCTGCACATTCCTTTTTTGCATATATGATTGATGATGATGAAATTTTTTGTATTTTTTGAAAAAGATGGTATGATATGTGTAAAAGAAATATGATGCATCTAATTAAAAAAGAGAAAACTGTTTGAAAATCTACTGTGCCATGAGTTGTCTTGTGAGTGTTTCTGGACTTTGTGTCGGGATATAGGAATCAGAACTGGGGCTCGGTCAATGATTTGACCGATGTCTCGAGATTTGACTTGCTTGATCCTTTGGTTCCCTAGAGATGTAGGCAATGGAAACTCTTGCTTCCTGAGATTGTCAGAGTTTGTAGAGTTCTTCACTCCTGACTGTACTTCCTCTTGTTCTTGCACTTTCACTGCTTGAACCGATCTGGACTGTCTGATTTCTTGGTACCTGCACTTTTATTTTTTCCTTTTTTTTTTTCATTTGAGCCATTTTTGCCTGCAGCGCTCTTTCGAGTTTTCACCACAGCCGGCTTTTTCCCGTCATTTTTGCCCGTGGCGCCCTTTCGGGTTTTCACCACGTCCCGGGTGTTTGATCTTGCCTGCCCCTTGGCAGCTATGCTGTTTTTACCCTCAGTGCCCTTTCGGGTTTTCACCAAGTCCGCTGTATGCCCACTGTTTTTACTCGGAGCGCCCTTTCGGGTTTTCACTCCGCCCTCTTTGTTTAGGCACACATTTTCTTTTTCTCTTTTTTTCTTCTTCTTCTGTATCCTTGGATAACTGCGGCGGCTAGAGGTCGGGAATCCGTCGTTGCCGGCCGATGGCAGTCTTTCAGCCCTTATCCTAAGTTACGATGATAGAGCTGTCGGTCTTTGCTAAAGACCCTTCTGAGATGAATGGATGGATGACTGTGTTTCTTCTTGGGTTGATTTTTCCTTGGGTGCCTTGCTTTGGCTTCCCTTTTTCTTTCTCTTTTTTTTTTTTTTCTTTTTCTTCTGTATTCTTTTTCTCTTTTTTTTTGTCTTTTCTTTTTGAATCCCCTTTTTCTTTTTTCTTTTTGTATTTTTCTCTTTTCGAATCCCTCTATTTGAAACACTTGTTGGTGGACGGAAGTGATTTCTCAGAGATCTTAGCTTTGACCCCTTGACTTCAGCTCTATTAAAGTAACCTTTGATAAGGTCAGAATAACTTACCCGTGAAAGATCTTCACGTTGTCGGCGTTGGTTGGCTCAGGAAGATCCACCCCTCTCATGCTTGTGAGTTTGAGGGCGCCTCCGGGAAGTACTTCTCTGACGATCAGTGGCCCGTCCCACGAGGGTTTGAACTTTCCTCTGGGATCCGGGAGGTGCGACGGTAGAATCTTCCTCATGACCATGTCGCCTACCTTGAAACTTCTTTTTCGGACTCTCTTGTTGTAAGCCCGAGCGATCCTTTTCTGATAGCATTGTGAATGACTTAGTGCACGCATGCGCTTTTCATCTGCTAGCTGCAACTGATCGAATCTGGCCCGTTGCCATTCTCCTTCTTCAATTCCGCTTTCTAGTAATACCCGTAAGTGATGGTATTTCCACCTCGACTGGTAGGACTGCTTCCATTCCGTTAGTAAGCTCGAAAGGAGTAACGCCCGTAGCAGACCGTACAAACGTTCGATAGGCCCAAAGTGCATATGGGAGCATATCTGACCAATCTCGATAGGTCACGACCATCTTCTCCAGTATCCTGATGATTGTCTTGTTTGCGGCTTCTACCCCACCATTCATCTGGGGACGGTAGGGGCTTGATCGATGACGTTGGATCTTGAATTTGCTGAGGAAGTCATCCATCTTCTTGTTGACGAACGGGGTCCCATTATCTGTGATGATGGCATTAGGGATTCCATACCGGCATATGATGTTGTTCTTCATGAATTTGATCACTTGAGATGCTGCAATCGTGGTGTAGGAGGCTGCCTCTACCCACTTAGTGAAGTAGTCGACTGCCACAAGTATGTACTCATGACCATTTGATGCTTTGGGACTGATTTTGCCGATGATGTCGAGTCCCCACATGGAGAAGGGCCAGGGGGTGGTCAGGTTGTATAACTCTGATGATGGGGTATGGATTTGATTCGCATGCTCCTGACACTTGAAGCATTTTCTGACGTGCTGGCAACAGTCTGTATCCATGGTGAGCCAATAGTAGCCGAGTCGTAGAATCTTCTTTGCCATCGTGTGCCCATTCATGTGTGGGCCACAGATTCCTTCGTGTATTTCTTCCATGATCTTTGCAGCTTCTGTTTCATCGACGCATCGAAGAAGGATGTGATTATAGGATCGCTTGTAAAGAACTTCGCCACTGATGGTGAACTGGCTGGCCAAACGCTGAATGGTTCGGCGATCTGTTGCTGTTGCTGACTCTGGATACTCCTGGGTTTCGAGATATTGCTTGATGTCGGCATACCAGGGTTTGTCAGGGACAGCTTCGGCTTCTTCTATTTGTAGGCAAAAAGCAGATTCTTCTTGAATTTCGACTGTGAGCTCCCATTCTGAAGCTCCTTTTGGGATCTCGAGCATTGATGCAAGCGTGGCGAGAGCATCTGCGAACTGGTTCTTGGCTCTGGGCATGTATGAGAAGGTGATTTCCTTGAATTCTTCGATCAGATTGTCAAGATACACATGATATGGTATCAACTTCTCGTCTTTGGTCTTCCATTCGCCATTGGTCTGATTGATGATAAGCTGTGAGTCTCCAAACACTCGTAGCTTCTTGACGCCCAAGATTATGGCTTCCCTTAAGCCAGCGATGCATGCTTCATACTCTGCCATGTTGTTGGTGCACTCGAATGCGATGCGCCTCGAGATAGGAATAGGGACATCATCTGGAGAGTAGAGGATTGCTCCAATACCACTCCCTTTAGAATTTGCTGCGCCGTCGAAGAATAACGTCCATTCATCTTTTTTCTTCTTTTCTTCCTCTTCAATGAGCAAGAGATCTTCATCAGGGAAGAATGTCTTGAGCGGCTGATAGTCCAGGAGAGAGTGAGCCGCAAGATGATCGGCGAGGGCCTGTCCCTTGATTGCCTTTTGAGTGACATAGGTGATGTCAAACTCAGACAAGAGTAGCTGCCATTTAGCTATCCTTCCAGTGAGTGCCGGTTTCTCGAACAGGTACTTGAGCGGATCCATGTGAGGGAGAAGGAGAATAGGGAATGCAATCATGTATTGACGGAGTCGCTGAGTTGCCCAGACTAGGGCGAGGCAAGTCTTCTCGATCTGGGAATACCTGGTCTCGTAGTCGGTGAACTTTCGACTCAAATAGTATATTGCTTGTTCCTTCTTCCCGGTCTCGTCGTGCTGACCGAGGACACAGCCTATGGCTTCTGCTGCTACCGAGATGTATAACAATAGTGGTCGTCCAGGAGTGGGCGGCACTAGGACTGGAGGATTCATGAGATATTTCTTGATGCGGTCGAAGGCGACTTGGCAATCATCATTCCATTCTTTTGGGACGTTCTTCCGAAGGAGCTTGAATATGGGCTCACAGATAGGTGTGAGCTGTGCGATGAAGCGACTGATGTATTGAATTCTGCCGAGGAAGCCACGAATTTCTTTCTCTGTTCTAGGAGGGGGCATCTCGATGATTGCTCTGGTTTTGGTCTCGTCGACCCTGATGCCATCCTCGCTCACCATAAAGCCGAGGAGCTTACTTCCCATTGCACCGAAGACACATTTCTGAGGGTTGAGGCGGAGCTTGTACTTTTCTAATCTGTTGAATAACTTCTTCAGATCTTCAAAGTGTCCTTCAATTGTGCGAGATTTGACAATCATGTCGTCCACATATACTTCGAGCTCCTTGTTCATCATGTCGTGGAATAATGCTGTCATTGCTCGCTGATATGTTGCTCCTGCGTTCTTCAGACCGAACGGCATTACCCTGTAACAGAAGGTTCCCCAGGGAGTGATAAATGCTGTCTTCTCACGATCTTCGACGGCCATCTTAATCTGATTGTAACCTGAGAACCCGTCCATGAATGAGAAGATTTTGTATCCAGCGGTGTTGTCTACCAGAGTGTCGATATGTGGCAAAGGGAAGTCATCTTTAGGACTGGCTTTGTTGAGATCTCGGAAGTCGATGCACATTCGGACCTTGCCGTCCTTCTTTGGTACTGGCAAGCCATTCAGGGTAGTTGGAGACTACCAAGAATCCCGCGTTGTATTGTTTGATGACTTCATCTCGAACTTTCAGAGCCCATTCTGGCTTCATTCTTCGGTTGCGGCTTCATATCTGTCTTGGTTGGAAGATGGTGTACAACGAGCTCTTCATCGAGCCCCGGCATGTCTTCATATGAGAACGCGAAGTTGGACAATCTTGGAGCTAGGAACTCTATCATTTTCTGTTTCATCTCAGGTGTCAACGATTTTCCAATGCGTACTTCCCTAGGGATCTCAGGCGTCCCCAAGTTTACTATCTCGAAATCATCGGCTACAACATTGGCTTTGGATTCAAACTTTTTGAGGAGATCCTCAAGTTCGGGAGCAGGATCATCATCTTCCTCGTCCCGAGCTTCGTCCAGACCCATGAGTTCGAAGTCTAATTCGATGTCGAAATCATATGATTCGACTTCAAACTCATGCAACTCGTTAGACGAACTTGGCATACTATTGAATGCAGGAAAAGAAATATTTTTTGGTTTTTGAGATTTTTCTGAAATGGAAATACTAGATGTTTTTGGCTTTTGAAAGTTTTTTTATTTTTTTTGGGTTTTTGAAATTCATGGGACTTTGAACAAGTGGGCATTGCAGACCATGATTGATCCCAACTTGTTCCAAAGTTCCGGTCGCTGCTTAAACAGGCGTTTTTTTTGGAAGCCAGAGCCCTTAGATGGCTCTTTGGCTGATTCAAAAGTGAGGGGAACAGATGACCATTCAGGACCCCACACTTCCTCCCCTGAAGAGGTGGGGGTTGATGATTTGGACGAAGAATCATGGTCTGGCCCAATGACCATGACTTCTTGCTGGTCGGGTTCGAGATCTGAGTCGCACTCAGTCCCTCCCGGATCACTTACCTCGCATTGCAGTTCGTCTGGTTCCACAGCTAGACACAAGTTTGGAATCTGGACATCAGACCAATCTAGGGCTGGCCACTTCCCTTTCTTGGTCCAATGGATGGGCTGCTTCTGCCCCTGGCTGATGATTGATGATGTTGATTCTGCAGGAATGGGCAAGTCGTGCCCCTTGCTAATTGGTGCTGAGATGGGCAAGTTGTGCCCCTTGCTGATTGAAGTGGGCAGGTTGTGCCCCTGGCTGATTGATGCTGACGTGGGCATGTTGTGCCCCTGGTTGGGAGCAGGTGTCAGGGTAACCTGGTCCTGAAGCTGTTGTATTTGACTTCCTTCTTCGTCTTCATCCTTTTCTTCTTCTTCTGGAGGCTTAGATGGTTCGAGAATCTGATCCCATCGAATGGGGGGCCACGTGGCCCAAACTAGGCTCATCGGGAGGCCTTTGTGTAGTGCAGTCGGTTGATTCCCTCCTGGATCTTTGCAAGGTTCTCCGGGCTTGACGAATTGGATGGGTGAGCACCGAAATTTCTTCCTTCTTTTGTCCATGAAGGTTGCCTTGTATCCGAGTCCCCATTTGCGTTGGTTATATATCAGCGGTACCTTTCTGGACTTGAAGTGATTCTTCATTCGGTATTTGAGGCTCAGACGCTCTGCCGGCGAAAAGACACGGTCCACCCTTATCGGTTCTGGATTGGCGATAGAGTTCACAGTCTCGAATTCGAAACTGTGAAACGGGATGTCTTCTTCAGAGTGCTAGATATCAATGACCGGGATGTCTGGTTCAGTGGCAGCAGCATTGGAAGGAATGATGAGCTCCTTCTCTGCATGGATAGAAATCACTTGATTTCCACAGATATACTTTACTCGTTGATGCAGGGTTGATGGCACAGCTCCAACCTTGTGCAGCCACGGTCGTCCGAGCAACATGTTGAAAGAGGCTGATATATCCAAGATTTGGAATGTGATGGTGGAGACTTCCGGACCTATCTGTACCTCTATGTCGACCTCTCCTTCCACTGATCGGCGGGTGTTGTCGAATGCTCTGACGCATATGGTGCTGGGTCGGAATGAAGAAGGACTGATTCCCAGACGTTCCGCGGTCTTGAGTGGGCAGACATTTAAGCTTGAGCCATTATCGATAAGGACCAGCGGAACACAGAGGTCTTTGTATCGTAAGGCTATGTTGAGGGATCGCCCATGATCGCGCCCTTCTGGTGGCAACTCATTATCTGTGAAGGTGATGGCGCGCGGAGCCAGGAGTTGTCAAATCATCAAAGCTATCATTTCTGGTGTCGTATCGGAGGAGACATGAGCATCGTTCAAGGTTTTGGCAAACATTTCTCGGTGTATGCGAGATGTGCAGAGTAGCTCCCATACTGAGATTTGTGCAGGGATTGACTTGAGCTGAGTCGCCACATCGTATGCGGCTTCATTTTTGTTGCCGAGGCCTGAGAGAGCGCCTTTGGTATCTCCTCTGTTCTGATTATCTCTTCGGATGCAACGTCCATTGGGATTCATGTTCCCCACTTCCGCACACTCTGGATAGTGCCATGGAACCTCTTTGTAGTTTTCCTCCCTTTTGCCTTCTAGGACCACCGATTCTTGCAACGGTGCTGGTGTGGGTACCAGATCTTCCTCGTATGGAGCTTTTGCCTTGAGAACTACATTGTTGCCTGTGCTGAAGGGGTAATATCGAGGCTTGTCTTCATAAACCACATAAGGTCGTGGTCCTGGCTTGACTGCTCCTGGGGCGGGAGGCTCCCATGGAATGAATACTGGTCCTCTTGATATGGCAGGAGGTTTCTCTGTTCGCCCGAGCTGTCGTAGCGTGATTGATACGCCTCCAGGACTTGCCCCTTGCAATATGACCGGCTCAACTGGAGGAGCTCCTTCCAATACAACGGGTTCTTGTTGTTGATGAGTATAATCCTTCCATTGTGGATTGGATTGTTCTTGAGTTGCCCCTTGCAAGATGACAGGTTCGTATACGGGCTCGATGTATGATTGTGCTCCTTCTAGGACGACTGGTTCACAGCTTGAATGGTTGTAAGGTGCCCCTTGAACAACTGGTATATCATATGGAGGTGCTCCTTCAAGCACTACTGGCTCAGAGATTGAAGGAAGAAGGGGACTTGCCCCTTACAAAACTGGAGGAGGATTTGTTGGCTCATAAGTGTAGGCGTGAATGGATTGGATGGGGGAGAAGAAGCGATCAAGATGATCCCCTTCTTCTATACTATTGACTGCAGGGCCACGAGACGAACTGGGGTCCGTTGGATGTTGAGGCAGAGGATTCTGAAGGATGTTGGTGGAAGCTGCTGGAGAAGTTCCAGGGACCGAGATGACGATCTTGCGGTCATCAATCAGGTCTTGTATGGCATTCTTCAAAGTATAGCATCGATCAGTGGCGTGGCCACGTCCTTGATGATAGGCGCAATACTCATTTTCTCGGTAGTTTGGTGGCAAAGGATGAGGAGGAGGCCTAGGTGTCATCAGAGTGAGTAACTGCTTTTGTACCAGCGTAGTCATGATTTGACTAAGTGGTTGACTGAGTGGAGTGAACTTCCTGAACTCCCTGTAATTCTGCCTGTTCTGGTATGAGTATTGGCCATTTCCCCTGAACTGCTGCTGTTGTCGAGGTGGCTGTGGCTGAGGATTCGGTTGTGGCTGATATCGCTGAGGCTGATGCTGAACTTTGTTCTGCTGATACTGTTGACGTCCCTGTGGGGGAGCATGTTGATTTCCTTGAGCAGTGGTATTGATGTTGTTTACCTCTGTTGGGCGGGGAGGAGAACCACTGCGGTTTCCATTCCCATGCCCGATAGGTCTTCCTTCCACTCTGTTCCTCTTGACTGGAGTGGCTTGATGAGGCCATGGGGAGATCGTCCCGGCACGGATTCCTGCTTCG
The DNA here is from genome assembly GCA_003013855.2 of Liriodendron chinense. Classification (NCBI taxonomy): domain Eukaryota; kingdom Viridiplantae; phylum Streptophyta; class Magnoliopsida; order Magnoliales; family Magnoliaceae; genus Liriodendron; species Liriodendron chinense. Next base: position 1,449,638 of record ML058535.1, on the reverse strand, counting down.
ACTTGCTCTCCAGCACGGATTAGCTGCGAGAAGTTCGCATATGGATGCGAGATGAGATACCCGGATATGCCTGGATATGTTGAATGAACAATCATGGAGATTTGTTCTTCATCGTCAATGGGTGTCCGCATTCTGGCTGCCATAGCTCGCCAACGTCCCACATAAGCTGATAGTGTTTCATCACTCCTTTGCCTGAGTGCTACGAGGTCGGCTCTTCTGGGTGCCATGTTGAGATTGTATGCGAATATGTCGACGAAAGCCTGGGAAAGCTGCTCCCATGTTCTGATGCGGTGGCAGTCCAATGAAGTGTACCAATCTAGGGCATCGCCCTTCAGAGATTTTTGGAACAAACGAATAAGGGCCCCTTCATTTCCTGCGATTGCACTCAGCTCCCCGCAGAAAGCCTTGAGATGTGCTGTGGGACAACCGCTGCCATCGTATCTCTTGAATTTTGGTACCTCAAAGTTTTGAGGTACTTGAGCATCTGGGAAAGGACACAAGTCTCTGAACTTGGTCGAAGGTAAGTCGATTCCTTGTTGTCGCTGAAGCTGATTTTGCAAGATCTGGAACTGCTCCCGCAACTCGTCCAGTCCTGAATGTTCTGTTCGAGCGACTGGTGCCTCCTGGAGTAAGGCACGTTCTTCTTCGGCATAGTGGTCGATGTCTTTGACCCTATGGGCTTGCTGAAAAGCAACCGCGGGTTGCTGAAATTGATTTGATGACTGAACTGGAGACTGTACTGAAGGTTGAACTGAAATTTGCTGGAAATTAACTGGATTTTGCTGAATTGAAGATTGCTGGAAATTAACTGGATTTTGCTGAATTGAAGATTGCTGGAAATTAACTGGAATCCCATCGGCGGGGATGTGCTGGAATTGAAAAGTGCTCCTGTTTGTAGGAGGCTGAGATGCTGGGAAGTGACCCCCTTGTTGGGTATTCGTCACTGTCCGCTGATTGATGTGGGCTTGACACTGACCCCCATTGTGGGCATTCGCCAGTGCTGTCCCTGTTGTTGGAAATTGAATTGAAATCCCATCGGCGGGGATGTGCTGGAATTGAAAAGGTGTCCCATCGGCGGGGACATGCTGAGATCTATTGAGATTGTTGTTTGTAAGATTGACTGGAAGTTGACTAGATGTTCCTGCAACGGAGTGCTCTGAGATGGCCTTGTCATCGCAGGAAGGTATTGAGAGGGATGCCCCATAGCCAAGGGCTGAGGAGGTTGCTATCGGTAGTCTTGGGCAGACTCCGATGGTTGTGCTTGATTTGAACTGGAGGCCGGAGGGATCCGGCATGGTTGTTGAGATTGCTGAACTGGGCCAACTTGATTGTTGGCTGCTGCGGTGGCTTGTGCTTGCATGAATTGTAAGAGCATTTCTTGCATTGCTCTCACTCCTTGTGCCAATTCTTGTATGATTGGCGTATTATCAATGGGCTGTTGCGCTGGAGGTTGCGCTTCGGTCATTTCGAGAGCAGGGAAGTGATGAGTTTCTTCTTCGTGGTCGGACATGGCTTGCTGAGCCCGAGTGCGGATTATGCTGCGGAAGGGAAGCTGTCTCCGAACACGTTGAGCCCGAGGTGGCGCAATGGTGAGGACTATACTCTTTTTGGGTTTTGGGATTTTCTATTTTTTTTTGTTTTGGAATTTTCTATTTTTTTTGTTTGGGTTTGGGTAGAATGCTATGCAGATGAGATTGTATGAGGATTAATGACTTTCAAGTACGGGAAGGATTCTGTTTTCAAGTCGGATCACGACTAGTGGGACTAGCTAATCCCCAGCAGAGTCGCCATTCTGTGGACCCTCGCCGATTTTTCCGCGCTCCCACACGACGTCGTTCTCCCTTTCCTTTCGGAAGAAGAAGAAGAAGAGGTGCGTGTGTGCGAAATCGCCGTTTGTGCCACTGGCTTGCCTCGTTCTCGAGGGCTTCGTTTGATAGTCGTATTGAGCTGGATATGTTTAAATGAGTTTATATAAGACCAGAGTCGCCACTAGCCAGTTACTTCGAATCTACAGTCGGCTAGACCCCGTAGAAACGTTAGAGAAGGGGATCCGAAGATCCTTTCCTCTAAAATGACTCCTGTTGATCTGCGGCCAGAGATTCAAGGTAAGGGATCACGGTTACAGGGTGGGAAGAGGTTAAGCACCCCACACACTGCCCGCACCGAAGTACGGTCTCTACTTCACAGAATCGATCAAATACTTGAAAGTCTAGTTTAATCCTCGTATATTCTCATGGATGACATGATGCATGAATGCGAGTCTGAACAGTAAGAGTTTCTGGTGGGCAGGTTCCAACAACGGGCAAGCCCAGAGCATACGCTCGAACTGACAGGTGCTTTATGCGAGATGCATGCGGTGTGTTTGAATAATCAAAGTGTTTGCAGTGAAGCAGGGGGGTTGGAAGAAAAGTAAATGTTGCACTTATGCTAGATGCAAATGAGATGATGCTGGAAAAGTGATAGCTGGATGGACGGAGGTGTCGCAAGGGTTGGCTTCGAGTGGTTGGATCAAGACTTGGATGGCTTGGGAGGCTTGGACCAGTGGTCAGGCTGGGCTGGACCTGGGTTAGACTCTCCTCACTCGGGCTCTCCTTGGTGGAAAAATGGGCTAAAGGGTGGAGAGATGGACTCAGAGCTCTCGGGCTGAAATGGACTCGAATGGCCTGTTGAAATGAGAAGGGGAGGGGGGTATTTATAGCAGCGGAGAGTGGCAGCTCTCGTAATTTTGTCCGGGCGGCCTGCCATGGGCCGCCCGTACGGCCGCTCCTCGGTTTCCAGCGAGTACGGCCGCTCCCTCGGGGCTGCTGTTGGACTCGCTGGTCGACTCAGTGAGTTGACTCAGCGGGTCGACTCGGTGGTTTGACTTGACGGGTTGACTCGATGGGTTGACTCGGTGTTTTGACTCGACAGGTTGACTCGACGGGTTGACTCAGCGGGTTAACTCAGCGAGTTGACTCAGTGAGTTTGACTTTTTTGGGATTTTTTGACTGGCCTTTTTTATGGGGGGTTTTTCTGGGTGGTGTTTAGGACTGGGTTGACTGGGTTCAGGCTTGAACTGGGCTATGGAATGGGGCTTACAAGGGTGAGTTTGGCTGAGTTTGGACTTGGGATTTGGGGGTATGGTCCTCCATTCATCCAGCTATCTCTACCAACAGTGTAGCCGAAGGTGGGGTGTCTACACTCTCTTTATTTTACCCCGTGTAATATTCATGTAACTTACTACATCTCCATTAAAATATCTCACATCTTATTTGATCAAGTCTAAACTTTTATGACTAAAACATGTGTTAACATATAAAATGGGTAACAAATGATGATGATGAATTTACGGTTGATCTTTGTCACTCCCTGTACCTCTTGATAATCAGTGCAGATGATAGATCTGCAACCACAAAGACAATGTGAGAGGGTTGTCAGTCTTGCCAGTTAAGAACCCTTCAATGCTTAAATCAGAAAAGAGATATATCAATTCTCAATGGTTTGATTTCTTAGTTGTATCAGAAATTGCATACATTAAGGCCATGCGGCATGGTCCTTTTATAGATGATGAGGAGATGGTGAGGGTTCGTGAATCTTTCGTGATTCACGACAATGTATCCATTGGTTTCGTTTTGGGAGGTGTATCTAGACGATATACCATCCATACTATATTTCCTTATTAGGAGAGATCACTGATTATACGCTTGAGATCCCGCATATCTTGGTAGCCATAATTATCTTCACATAGCGGTATTAGGAAAGCTTAGATCCGAGTAAGCCTACTGTGCTCAGCATTCTGGTTTAGCAATCTAAGCTGCTTGGTCGAAGTAGTTATCCTATATCGAGGACAGGGTCCAAAGTTGAGGCTACGTGTTCTATTGGGTTGTGATTCAAGATCGTAATAGAGGTAGCCAATTAGGCCCTGAAGTTACCGAGGATAAGGGCTCAATATTAAGACCACTGGGGCTAAGCGCCCTACTTTACGACATCTAATTCTTCTGAGGACAGCCCATCAGCTCCAGTCTAATAACTGAACCGAATAGGTCTATCAAGTAGGTCTATTGAGCATATCTACCGAGCAGGTCTACTGCTTTGTAAGCTTGCTCCCTCCTTGCCACGTGTAATGTAAGGTGTCCCTGAGGGTCTACGCATCAAGTGAGCCATACATCGACAATTGTGTATCTTTCATGTCATCTCCAAGGACATGCCCATAATTACCCATAACGTTATGTTTTAATGGAAATAATGTAGTTAATTTAATTTGTCATAAAAAATAAGTTTCTTTTGTATTTTTTAAGATTGATGGAGTTTTAAACTTTAATTAATTAGAGGTCTTTTTTTGTTTTTTTGTTTTTTTTTTCCAGGAGTACTCCATTTTAAATCAGAGTTTTTCCATGGAAAACCCGATTACTTCTTAAATGTTTAGGAAAATCTTACATACAACTAGCTCTACATGGGGCCCAATATGGACACCCAATAAACCCAAGGGACATGGATTGCCTGTGACAGCCCATGGTAGGAAGTTCTTGTTCTTGGGCTCATCATGATGTTTATGAGAAATCGACATGGCCATCCATTTTGCCGACTCATTGTCAATATATGGGACAAAAAATGAAGCATATCATAACTCTAGTAGCCCACATAGAGGAAGGCATAGATTGAGTGACCTTTGAAACATCCAAATGGCCAAGGGCCTACTTGGCCGACATGATTAAATGGGATGAAATTGTATTATATGGGATTAACACTATTATTGAAAAATGATTGCGTAGGAAATACAATGGTATTTCGACTATCCAATTTCTATGTTTGGGATCAAAATTTTCCTTTGAAAAAACATTGTATTAAACTAACCCCATGTTTGGGGACCATGGAATTATAATCAATGAACTAAATTCACAACTAATGTTAGTCACTCGCACACGTATACAACTCAAGTGTCGCATGTAAAAGATGCATATGGATGGGCGACATGGATAAAACACATGCATCAATGTAGGGCCTACAAATGTAATGGATTTCAAAAATCTACCAAATTCCACATAGGACCAAATGCAATTCCATCCCACCTTATCCCAACCCATCCATCGCCTCCAAACTCCTTGTTGCACAATACCCAATGCAAGTCCATCCCACCTAATCTCACTTAAGCTAGGCGGCCCTTTGGTAAGCTAAAAGATAAATTATGAAATTAATTTAAATGTTGAAAATTTAAAGTCAATTTATGTTTTAATTCATTCAAGTGAGAATGACCTTGTGGATGGTTTGGATGGCACCTAAACATCAAGGTGAACCTTAGGAAGGTTTCCACCTAGGCATTTCTTATAAACATTTCTTTACTAGGGTTTTCTCTCGTGTAGCCCATGTGATTTTTAGGACCCTTCATGTTATGGGTATAACTCGAGCTGAACTCGGAAAGAGAGCAACCCATGGGCTTAGGCCCAAGTTCACTAGCTCGACTACCATGAATGCCTGAACACCAAGCAGGAAGATAACCGAGAACCATAGCCGAGCCAACGACAGGTTGATCTCGGCGATAGTTATGTCAGATATGCATGAGCAGACTCAGGTTAGGTTCTCTAGTAGCACTGTTGACCCGACCACTGGATTGGCCTTGGTCGTATCCTCCAATGACCGACCTAAATACTGTCATGATAACCGCAGGCGAGAGACTAGGGACACACCCGAGAGAAACGAACATATCTTTAGCCATTATGGGCGTAATCCACGCCCCTTGGAATCATGCTACCCAACAGGAATCTCTCCCATTGTCATAGCCACGATCATGGCCACAACAATGGCTCACGATCATTCCTCTGCCAAGTAAACCCATCTGACTTAAGTATCAGAGGACTAACAACCGGTCCGGGCGCCCTCTTTGCATTTCTTTATGTTGTGAAAGATCAAGCTTTTCAGATCCAACCAAATCATTGATTAGGTGGCCTCCGGCATACCTCATGTCCATAAATTCATAACAAGACTTCGTTTTTATCTCATTTCATAGAATAAGCTTGGAAAAATAGATGAACCGAGTAGATTTCTCACAAACACCACAGTAGGCCCTACTCAACTTCGAGCAATCCGCATCCCAACCCACGAGGGTTGCTCCATCACAAGTGGTCCAAAGATCACGCCGATGGGATCATCATGGGCCTGCAAAATAGTGAGCCCACAAGATAGAAGACGATGGACAACCGCCCAAAGCCTTCAAATTCACATGGTGGCCTACTTTATGGTTGGATCGGCGTGATTTTTGGGGCATCCAGTTTTCAATACAGGTCAACCATTTTGAGCGGTTGGATGACACGGATATACCCTAGTGGGCCACACACCCAAACGAGTGGCATGGGAGACCTTCCCATACACACGCACATGCCCATTAATATACACCATCATGACCAAAAAATCACATATAGAATGTTATTGGCCACCAAATAATGGATCATTTTCTCAATGTTTGGTGGCCGTCCAAAAAATAAGCCATCAATCAATTCATCAAGACCATCCATAGGGTGTATCTTTTAGGTTATGGCCCCATGGCCCACTAACTCAAAAAATCCGATCATTGCCGTACAAAATATTCATACACAAATTTCAATGTACCACAAAATTGACAAAAATGTACCACATATTTACAAAAATTATAGCGAGTCTCTCCTCCTTTTTTACACAAAATCCGAGTCTGATGAATACCAAAAAAAAAAAAAAAAAAACCCTCAAAATCATACCAATTTTCTACCTTTCAACCCATGCATGAACCCATTTTTACCGAAATACCCCAACCCCTTCCAACTCCACCTCCTCTTTCCTTCCCTCCTCCTCCCGCCCATGTGCGCATCACGCGTGCTCCTCCTGCGCACCCCCGGCGCAGGATAGCACCGTATCAACGGCCACTTGATCCCTTCAAAGAACGGGTGCCGCTTAACCTCCGTCGCACCCCTGGCGCATCCTATCCTCCTCTTGGGGTCCCTCACCAGCAGCTGCTCGATCAGGTCCCGCGCCTCGGCCACCAGTTCCCCTCCTCCCTCCCCCGCCACGTCAGCAGGAAACCTCACCCCCTTGGCCGACGCTATATTGCGCAGGGTGGCCTCCTTACTCCCTCCCTTAAACGGCGTCCGTCCGTACATCAGCTCGTACACGAAAACCCCAAACGCCCACCAGTCGACGCCGTTACCGTGACCGTTACCGTTAACTATCTCCGGCGCGAGGTACTCGTGGGTCCCAACGCACGCCTTCGAGAACGCCTTCGTCGGCTCCGCCACGAACTCAATCCCGACGTCCACGTCAGCACTCCCCCCGAAGCATCCGTACCGTGATCTGGTGGGCCCCACTGCCCTAGTTTTCAGCAATGTGGGGTCCACATCGGCCTTGAAGCAGAGATCGAAATCCGACAGCATGATATGCCCGTCCTCCCTCAGCAGCACGTTCTCCGGTTTCAGGTCCCGGTAAACCACCCCCGTCGCGTGCAGGTACTCGAGCGCCACCAGGACCTCAGCCGCGTAGAACCGTACGGACTCGACGGGCAGCCGGTATCCCGGTTGCCTCCGTAGCAGAGCATGGAGGTCCCCGCCCGAGCAGAAATCGATCAGGAGGCACGTGTAGTGCGAGACCTCGAGATGCGCGTAGAGCGTCGGGAGGAACGGGTGGTCGAGCGTCGACAGCACGTGAGCCTCAGCCTGCACGTGCGAGAGCTTCTTCGGCGTGAGGGCGTCCCTGTCGACGACCTTCAGCGCGAAGGACGGGCTGCAACCGTCCGGCGCGTCTCTCAGGCGGCAGAGGTAGACGCGGCCGAGGTTGCCGCTGCCGACGTGGCGGACGAGCTCGAGGTCGCGGAGGCGGAGGGTGCCGTCGTGGGAGATGCGGGTGGCTGCGAGGACCGCGGACCAACGTGGGTCAGATCTCCTGTGGGGGTGGCGGGTTCCGGCAGCCGGGAGGGCGTGGGGCCGGTCGGTGAAGCTGACGCTACTGCTGCGCGCGCTTGAAGATGCGAATGTACGGTCAGTGGAGGTGTTGGAGGCGCAACTGGTGAAGCTGAAGTCGAGGTCGGAGTCTGACGGGAAGAGGGCATTTTCGTCCATGGCGTCTGGAATTTTGGTGGGGAGGGCAGCAGACGAAGGCTTTTAAAGGGAGGAGAGAGAAGGGTATTTGGTAATTCCGAGGGTTACTGCTGACGTGGCGTTGTAAGCAGCGTCTTTTGTATGGGGAGCTGTGAAGTGAGGAAGGTGAGAGGAGGTAACGGCTACTTGTCGGTGGTTATATTACTTCCGGGGAAGGGGACCCGGAGGGGGTAGTTCCGTAATATTTGGGATCTTCCGGGGCAATGGTTTGGTACTCGTCGGGAGCATACAAGAGTTTTGTTCATCCATGGGCCCATCCTTGGAAATAAGAACCGTTCATCTGGTGAATTCATATAAAATGCTTGAAAGATAAAGTGCTCTATCGATACCGTGAAGATGTGGGTCCCACTTGATGTATGCAG